>JAXISO010000183.1:0-82858 GCA_036785465.1 Colletotrichum agaves
CCCTCCTCTCCTTCTAGCTATTTCATCTGGTTATCCCAAGAGCCTCTGCTACCAGCCGTTGTGCCACACGCGGGATTTCGGTGTGTTATTGTGGCCCTGCCTTGCTATCCTCGGCGCATGCGTCGGTCAGTTGACTCGGCGGTTCGGAACGATTGACTTCTAGCGTACGCGGTGGCTTACTGGCAGCTATCAATCCAAATCCAACTTCGACAGGACCCGCGTGTTTTCAGCTCGGGTCACAGACAGAACATTAACTGAAAACCAAAGCCAGCGCACAGCGAAGCTCGGCTAACACAGTATTGTTTTGGTAGTAGGGGTCAGCAGTGGGCGACCAAAGGATATCAGACACGTCAGATCTGAGCAACCGATGCTGGTGTTTGGGTTCGTACCGCCAGCGCAAGAACAAAAACAGGATACCTGGATTCAACGCTCAGCGAGGTGTGGTGGCGTGTGTGTGTATCCAGGTCGGACTTCAAATCGAGACCTGCAGCTTCGAATCGCAAATGCAGCCGCTTTCCGCCCATTGAGCGGCTATTGTTGTGGCCACTCGTTAACACCACAAAAGAGGAATATCATGCCGAGCAGGCACAGCGGGTCATTTATCCTCCCTTCATCCCCTCTTACCGGCGTGTCTGTCTGCCCGCCATCATTTCTGGGCGGCAGAAAGTCTCACTCAGCCTCGTGAACCTTTCAACACCGTACTCTTCCAAACTGGATGAGTACCTCAAACACCAAGTTTATTTGTCAGACAGAGCGAAATAATCTTTGGCGTTGTTTTTTATTTGAATGTCAAGGCTCTGTGGCACCTATACTGTCACTTCCTTACCCCTACGCCGAGCCATGATACGTTGACACGAGCTGACATTGCCATCACGGCCGCAGCACGCCACAACCACAGCCAAAATGGAACAAAGCTTGCCAAATGCCGACTTTCGACTTCTTCAAGGGTGCTGCCTCGAGGCTGAACGAGCCAATCTGGTATCAGTGAACCTCGAAGGTCTCCGTCTCGCCCTTCCGGAGAACTATGGCGGCCACCTCGGCGCGCTCGTTGAGGAAATGCGGAATTGTGCAAGGATCCTCCGAGACTTGGCTAACCTGTCGCAAATTCACTTCAACCGCGTGCCCATCCTGCTCAATTATCTCAACGTGGTCCTCCCATGCCTTCAAAAGACTTTGCGCGACATTACCAACTTCTATGAAACTCGTACCATAAGCAAGGAGATGCGATGGCGGAAGATGTATCACACGATGACGCAGGAGGTCGGTGGACTGCCGCTTCCCCAGCGCTTCACTCTCTACAACTACTTTCTGACAAGCTTGAGGCATCTTCTCACAAGGTTTGCTAATTCTCCAGGGTGTGATGGTTGGAGAAAACGTGCTGACGGAGCTGAAGATCTCCAGACTTCGACTTGAATGGCTTGGAAAACCTGCGGACAAGGATTATCCAGCTACGGGAAGCAAGAGGCCTGCGTACGGGAACCAATTACACAGTCATACCGGGATGTCACTAACATGTTATAGCAACGCCAACTACGCAGGTTGGACCTGTCCTTCGGCCGGAGGCTATGATCATGCCAGCGGTCCAAGACCCGGTAGGTAATTCAGACCGCCAGAGAAACTGTACTGACGAAGAACAGACTGCCCATTGGGCGGAGCAAATCTTTTCACTTCCGTTGCCCTCTCGGACGGCCTTGAAGGGCAACAAGCAGTCTGAGGCTCGGGGTCAGTTCATGGCTTGGGGCCAGCTTAACATCCCCAAAGAAACCAAGATGCTCTTCAGACGGTATGTCAATTCTCCATGTGCATATTTGACGTGATACTAATCAATCGTGAAGCCCCTTTGACGAAGATCGCCTCTCTCTGATGATGTATCTCAACCTGGTCAACCAGACGCCGTACATCCTCCTCCGGACTTTCCACCAGGGCGCACCGTGGTTCACCCTCCGCGGAACCCACGAGCTCGTCATCCATCGCGATGGCAGCTCATTGCTTCTCAACCGATGGAGCCAAGTAGATCAGATGCCGAAATTGTGGGCTGGGCTCTGCTTCAAGACATGGGAAGGTGTGTCGGACGGAAATACGCTTGCTCTCCTCCAACTAACTCGTTACTAGAATTGGTCTTGTTCCACTGCACCTTTGTTTCTCTCAAGGCCCGCAACGCTCTCACCATCAGCATGAACGCCAGGGAATACAAGTTATCCGGCGAAAACAGACTGTTCCAGGCGTACGCTTCCTCGAGACCCACTGCTGATGCGGGAGGCTAACATGAACGTGCCAGCCAAATCATCGACGACGGCTTCAAACATTCTCTGATCGTCTATCGCGACCTCGCAACCAAAGGCCTCCGTCTCCATGCTGCCGTATGGGAGGGTGAACTTCGTCAATGCCCCGTCTGGACTGCTTTTGGTACGTTATTCAGCCAAAGACTCCATGCTTCCAATGGGAAACCTCTGTACTTTTCTTATTGACCGTGTCTGAGTAGTGACCCACCAATCCGCCTCCCCGACCTGGCTACATCGTAAATCACGACATCGCGTTTGGCTCAAAGACATCCAGCTGTACGTTTTCTGCCACCGATACCGCCAGATGAACATGCGAAAGGCCCAGGGCGGGGCTTTCGAGATCAACTTCGTCTCTGACGAGGGCGCCACCCGGTTCCACGAAGTATTCTTCCCCAACACCGACGAGGCATCAACGGAAGCTTCGGGCGCTCTCGAGAAGGCGAAGTGAATTCCGAGTATTGCTCCGCGTTTCCCATGGTGCCCTGGGCAGAACGGCACCCCGGCTCCGAATCCCCCTCCACACCATCTCGGCGCTCACACCGATATCCCGGGCCCCGTCCGTCCCGCCAGCGGCGCTCGTAACCTGGACTACCGTACCCATGCTCGCGTCCCACTCGACGGATATTTCAAAATATCATGGTTTACCCACCCACCCCCCTTGGAACCCAGTCGAGTTTAAAAAAGGTTCTCTGGCGTTCCACGATCGTCTGCAAGAGCGACAGGCCAGACCGCCTTCCCGCTCGTCCTCGTCCCCATCCCCTCTCTGTCCGCATGATTCCACAAAACGACCCTTACTTTCCCCGTACGCGAAACGTTTTCTCTCTCTGATGGACTGGAGAGAAGGTTGCGAGTAGTAATCAAAGTTTGGAGCCTCGGAAAGAGGATTACCCTCGGGGAGGGAAAGCTTGGATTGATTCGATCCCATGTTTTGATCTTGTACTGGAATTCGACATTAGCGCAGCGATTCCTATTCTTCTGGCCTTTGGTTTCGTGTTGCACTTCCCCTTGTCCATGTTTTCTTTGGAGCGTTCAGCCTGTGTCTTTTGTCACTCTTCTGTTACTGATCATGATTCACAATGAAGAAGTCTGTCCCAGTAAGAAGAAGGTCGAGAATGAACAAGAGAAAGAGCTCATGAGCTCAAACCAGTCATATGCAATGCTATTAGGTAGATTGATTCAATTTATTTATATCGTGTACCATCGTAACATCGTCCACAGCACCTGGTGCTGGGCTTCTCTATGCTGAAGCGTACCATTTTTCTTTTTTTAGCCCCTGCTTTAGCTCTTTTTCCCCCCTTCTTTTCTTCCCGGTCATATACACAGGGCACGCCTAGGTCTTGACGTCAGGCTCGTCACGGCCAATGAACTCCTTGAACTTAAGCAGGTCGGTGGCCATCTTGATTTCGGGCTTGAGGAAATCCTGGGCGTCCTGGTCGTAAGTGCTAGGGTCGCTGCTGTGCTGCTCGAGGTACAGGCGGATGGTGGCGCCAGAGGAGCCGGTACCGGAAAGGCGGACAATGATGCGGCTGCCGGAGGAGAAGGTGGCGTACAGGCCCTGGTTGGAGGAGACGGAGCCGTCAAGGTCGGTGTAGGAGAAGTTGCCGGCGCCGGTGACGGTGCGGTCACCGACCTTGCTGCCGATGAAGTTGGAGTCGGCGACAAGGTCCTTGAGGACGCCAACGACCTTGTTGGCGCCGTCCGAGTCGACGTCCTCGTAGTCGTAGCGGGTGAAGAAGGTGCGGCCGTACTCGGTCCAGAAGTCCTTTTGGATCTGCTTGATGGAGGGGGTGGAGTCAGGGTTCTGGACGCCGAGGCCGGCGATGATGTTGAGCCAGGCGACGACGGCCCAGAGGCCGTCCTTCTCGCGGATGTGGTTGCTGCCGGTGCCGAAGCTCTCCTCGCCGCAGATGGACAGCTTGTCGGCATCGAAGAGGGCGCAGAAGAACTTCCAGCCGGTGGGGACCTCGTAGCAGTTCAGGCCCTGCTTCTTGGCGACCAGATCGACGGCGCCCGAGGTGGGCATAGAGCGGGCGAGACCGTAGACGCCGTTCTTCTTGAAGTAAGGGATCAGGTTGGCGTGGTGGGCGATGATGGCGAGGGAGTCGCCGGGGGAGACGAAGGCGTTGGCGCCGTAGATCATGTTGCGGTCGCCGTCGCCGTCGGAGGCGGCGCCGAAGGGGATGTTGTTCTTGTCGACGACCTCGACGAGGGAGTGGGCGTACGTCAGGTTGGGGTCGGGGTGGCCGCCGTTGAAGTCGGGACTGGGAACGCAGTTCTGGGTGGCGCCCTTGAGGCCGAGCTCCTTCTCGAATATGGCGGTGCCGTAAGGGCCGGTGACACCGTGGAGACCGTCAAAGAGGACCTTGAAGTCGGGGTGGGACTGGAAGAACTTGCGGATCAGGTCAAAGTCGAAGATGTCCTTGAGCATGTCAACATAGTCGGCGGTGCTGTCGATGACCTCGACCTCGAGGGAGCCGTAGGTCTTTGTGCCGATGGTGGAACTGTCGACGTCGGGGATGGAGGCGATCTTGTACGAAGACAGGGTCTTGGAGGCCTCGTAGATCTTGTTGGTGACGGACTCGGGGGCAGGACCGCCGTTGGCGAGATTGTACTTGATGCCGAAGTCGTTCTTGGGACCTGGTTCGAGAGGCAATCAGCTTTGGATTGTCATTCATCCGAGAGCGAGGGTTTGATTCTTACCACCAGGGTTGTGGCTGGCCGTCAAGAGGATTCCACCGGTGGCCTTGCGCTTGCGGATGACATGGCTGGCGGCGGGGGTAGACAGGATGCCGTTCTGGCCGATGAGCAGCTTCTTGACGCCGTACGCGGCACCGATCTTAGCGATCAATTGAATGACCTCGGGGTTCCAGAAACGACCGTCACCACCGATAACGAGGAAGGAGCCTGGAGAGGCGGTCTGTCAGTTTCGCGGGGCCGAGATACAGGACGCGCGGGAGGAAATCTATTTACCCTCGACTCCCTCGGGGATGGAAAGCAGAATGCTCGTGACGAAGGACTCGCTGTAGTGAGGCTGCTGGAAGACGGTGACCTTCTTGCGTAGACCAGAACTATGGCATTGTTAGCGACGAGTTTCTCGGGACGAGAGTAGGTGATGGAAGCTATAGCGGGGCAGTAGAAAATCAGGGAACTAGCGTTGGGAATAGCCTCAACGAGGGGTTCGGTAGTGACTTACGTTCCGGGCTTCTGGTCTTGGAAGGGCTTGAACTCGACAGTCTGGACGTCCATGGTGCTAAGGATGCGAATAACGATGATGCTGAAAAACGAGATGGGTTGTGGGAAAAGGAGAGTGTTGAGAATATGTATGCCTGCAAGGTAGGTAGGTATGGCAACTAGAGTCTCGTTCTTTGGGCGATGGGCCACCTCTGACCAGGGGGAGGAGGGGCAACGCCAACGGGCCTGGAAAGTCTGCTGGGGTTCGCTGCGGTGAGGGCAGCCAGTGAATCGACGATGCGATACGATAGGCCAGAATCCACCTGTCACGGTACACTGTAACGTCCGCCGGGAGCTGTGGTCAAGGTAGGGGGCTGCTTGGCCAGTGATATCATTGTGAGGCTGGACGTGGGCGGGGTCACTGAGCAGTGAAGTAGGTACCTTACCTAGGGGCAGCTTGCAGCGAGCCCCTCACCACCAGGCAATCGCATACCGCCTCCAGGCAGGGGAGGAAGCTAGCGAATCATGGAGAAGGGGGAAGCTCTTGCTCGCGCACTGTCTTTCCTGGTTTGATAATGTGCTGGGTTAACGGTAATGATTGGGATTTAACACTGTGACCAAGATGGCCGCTAGCAGATACTTACTGATTCAGCAGACAGAACACCCTTCATTCAACGGCATCATTCACAAAAAGGTCTTCTTCGCAAATTTATTTGATTTACCGATTTGCCTTACGAGGAACGACACTCATAGCAAGTTGTCCGCCCAGGCCTCTTCCTCATCCTTCTCGCTCAGAGGCGTCTCCTCAGCGCTGCCACCCCGCCTCCATGTCAATCCAAAGATGGCCCGTCTATAATACTTGGCCTCCTCGATACTTTCTAGAATGTCTTCCTTCGCCTGGTGCAAGCCCTTCTTCACAGGAACTCCATCGACCACTTGTGACGGCGTCCAGCGTTTCGCCGCCTCCTTGATGGTGCTGACGTCCAAGATGCGGTAGTGAAGGTGGTCCACGACCTTCCGGTACGGCTCCTTGCTGAGGAACGACCGATCAGCGTGCACGCTGTTGCCGGCCAACAGCGCCCTCTTCCGCTCCGGGACGTGCCGCTTGATGTAAGCCAGCAGCTCGTCTGCCGCCTGCTCCGGTGTCGTAGTCGACTTGATGACCGCCGCGGTCAGGCCGCTTTCTCCGTGCGTCTTGGTGCACCAGTCGTCCATCTGTGCCATCCGCTCGGGTGACTGATGAACGACGCAGCCCCAGCCCTCGGGATCAACGACTTCCAGGTTGCCGGTGGTGATAATACAGAAGATTTCGATAATTTCCTCCTTGTCCGGGTCTAGCCCGGTCATCTTTGAGCGTGTCAGTGGTGGTTTTTCTCTTCAGTTTGAAGTTGGCGGACTTGCCTCACAGTCGATCCAGACGAGGGGATCTTCTGAAGCGGACTTCGTCTTGGGGGCAGGTGGTTTTGGCATGAGAAATTCCATCATGATTGTTGGTGGCCAATTGGAAGATATTCGGCGATTTTGAAAGTGGTTGTGTAACTAAGGGACTTGAAGATATTCCCAGAGGGCGAGTTCAGCTTCTTCCTGCAGTAGCCTCGGCCGAGAGGCAAGGTGATGTAGGTAAGGTAGGTAAGGTAGGTAAGGTAGGTAAGGTGGGAGGTGCCTCAGAAGGTGGGGTTCAGCCAGCATAGCTTCAAAAGAATTGTGGCTGCCCGCTTTCTTGCGTTAATGTGGCGCACGAGGCATTTGATGATCGAGTTCATTCCATGGCATAACTACTAATTGATTCCAGTTTCTACTGAAGTATGCCCACCACGCCGCCCTGCTCCCCGGCATTGCTGTCTCACCGTCGAACCCCGCCATCTACCTAGGTGCGTTCCAGCTCCGATAAGATTGCTAGCAGCACAATCAAGAGCGATAAGAAAAGAGCGCTACAGTCACCCGGTACTTCAAATAGCACGTCCATGGTTGGCCAGACCCGGCTGATAACCCCGCTCTTGTGCCTGTGGTGTAAACCGCCAGAGCTCCTCGTCAACAACCATCACAGCTAGCTATTCTCACTTCTCATGACTCTCTAACATACCTACTATACCCTTTTTCCCTACCAACGTGTCTATTGAATATCCTAAAAGGTCTCAGTGCCTAAGAACCAGAAAAATCTTCTGTGCCATCAACCGTCGATCTGCGCCCAAAGCATACCGCGACCACCTCCTGACCTCCTGTGATCGCAAGCCCAATAGCAGGAATTCCATCATGTCGTCCGTTAAACAATCGGGCTCGCCCGTCGCGGTGCCAGCAGAACCCACCATAATTCCCCCAGAGAAACCACCAATGTCTGCATCGCCACCGCGTATCCTGATTATCGGCGCTGGGTCCAGAGGCCAAGCCTATGCCCGCGCCACCGAGACATCCAGTAACGGCGTCGTGGCTGCTGTCGCCGAACCGATCACCTTCAAGCGACAGACATTCGGCAGGACGTATATATGGGGCTCAAATGCTCCATCCGAAGGCCAACAATTCTCTGACTGGACCGAGTTCGTCGAATACGAGACGCGTCGTCGCGAACGGGAAGCTGCCGGGGAGACTGTGCCACCTGGTGTCGACGCCGTCTTCGTCTGCGTCCTTGATGAGATGCATCGCAATGTCGTCGTTGGACTGGCGCCGCTTAGTTTGCATGTCATGTGCGAGAAACCCCTGGCGACGTCTCTGGCAGACTGCCTCGACATGTACGAGGCCCTCAAACCCCATGCTGGGCAGGAACCCAAGAACGTCTTCTCGATCGGCCACGTTCTTCGATACAGCCCACACAACATGTTACTTCGCAAGCTGCTCCTGGAAGAGCGCGTCATTGGCGATATCCTCAACATCGTACACACAGAGCCGGTAGGCTGGTGGCACTTCACCCACTCCTACGTCCGCGGCAACTGGCGGAACGAGAAGACCACTGCCCCAAGCTTGCTTACGAAGAGCTGCCATGATATCGACTTGATTCTCTGGCTTTTGAGTTCGCCCGTCAAAGCCGGCCAAGGCACTTCTCATCTGCCGTCGACAGTGTCTTCTAGCGGTTCTCTACAGTTGTTCAGGAAGGGCAGGAAACCAACTGCGGCTGGTAACGCCACGAACTGTCTCTCTTGTCCCTTGGGTGATCAAGGATGCAAGTATTCTGCAAAAAACATCTACCTGGGAGCGGATCTCAAAGGATTGGGCTCGGGGAATACCGACTGGCCCGTCAGCATCGTGCTCCCCGAGATCGAAGACTTCGGGACGGCCTCCGAGCGACACAAGACGTTAGCCTCGAAGCTTGCGGAAGACTACGACGATTCGACCCCGAAGGAGGCCGTCTCTTCGCGGAACTGGTTTGGACGTTGCGTCTTCGAGGCGGACAACAACGTTTGCGACGAACAGACGGTGACAATAAGCTGGGATGATGTCTCAACCGAAACCGAAGTCCCGAAACTGTCCAAGTCCGCTACGCTACACATGATTGCACATACAAAGAAGATATGCGAGAGGTACACGCACATCTACGGCGTCGACGGTGAGATTTATGCCGATTCTCGCACAATTACCATCGAGAACTTCAACACCGGTACCACTCAAGCGTATCACCCCACTATCGAAGATGCTGGCCACGGTGGAGGTGACAAGGGACTTGCGCGACAGTTTATCCTAGCCGTTGACCGAGTGAAGAACCACAGGTGGACAGCAGAGAGAGCTCAGAACGAGTACATCGGTTGCTCGTTAGACGAAGTCATCCGCTCGCACGCTATGGTCTTTGCTGCAGAGGAAGCGCGGACGAGCAAGAAGGTGGTTGACTGGCAATCATGGTGGTCGAGCAAGGTTGCGACTACCGGCAGCGCCTAGAAGGCAGCTCGCGGCGACTAATCCCGACGCCGGCGAGGGGATTAAGCGTGTTGCCCAAGCCTGCTCTCAAGCAAGTTTATTGTCGGGCCACGACCTCGAAGAGGTCAAGAGGTCAAGAGGTCAAGAGGTCAAGAGGTCAAGAGGTCAAGAGGTCAAGAGGTCAAGAGGTCAAGAGGTCTAGGTATTGAAGGCTCCGGCATCGTTCCCGATGTCTCTTTTCCAGGAGTTGCGAATGTTCATACCACGTCGCCTCCTCGGGGACAAGCTGCCGGCGGTCTCTCCCGAGGTGATTAGCTTCTACAGGCCAAGAAGACGTTCCTTTCCAATCACAAATACCACAGAGAAAGGTTCCTTTCGCGTGGGGGCGCACTTGCGAGTCAGCTTATGCTCCGGTCAACCGCTCTGCCAGCATTGCCGCCGAGTGTCGTCTCATTGAGATCGCTCCGGTAATGTTGTGCCGGACCCCCCACGTTTTCAGAAGCCTATTCGGTACTCGGCGACCATTGACAACCGTTGAATTCTCAGCTGAAGCCAATAAGCTTGCGTTTGACTGCCGCACGATCCGAGAGCCTCATCAGTCAAGCTTTGACTACGACGATGCAAACAGCAGGGCCCTACATGGTACTCCCGCCGCTCCCCGGACTCGATAGCTTCTTCGACGAGCTACTGACGAAATTTACAAACATGCAAGTTCTTTGGCGGTGTCTTCAATGTTCCACCTGAAACCTCCGCGTCAAGTGGAAATGGCCATTGGGAAGACTCGGGAAGCCCTGGCAAGTCGCATTTTGATACAAGAAACGTTCTTTGTGGCGATTTTATGGTGGTGAAAGCCAGATCACTTCCGTCAGAGTGTTATACATCAGACAGATTCTCAACGATCAGTGACAAGACGTCGCATCCGCGACAAGCGAAAGACTCCCCGTCGGGCTTGGTTCCCCGCCACAGCAACTCATACTGACTCAACGGGAACGTTGCCGACAACAAATGATTTCGGGGAAAGACTGCGCTTAATGCCTTCAACTCAGGCTTGAATTGCATCCACTTTCGTCGGGGAGCATGCGATGTCAATTTCTTCCAGACCATTGTTTGGAAGCGTTCCAGAGATGTGTCGCCAAGTCGGGACTTCCCCGTTCTTCGGATGGGAGAGGGAGGCACGTCGTCTCATTAATCCGGCCGCTGTCACTCTTTGCAAGATGGCATGTAATCTGACTCGATCAGATATCTACTTTAGCCGAGGTACTGGCAAAGCCACTTAATAAGCCTGTGGCGCCCGACTTGATGCGATGCCCTGGACATGTCTCGCCTTGAGGTGTACTGAAGTAAGCATCGGCAACTCCTTCGCGGACCTGAGCTGTGCCCCTAGAGAAAATGCGCCTTTCCACCAGCCCAACACACAAAAACGGACCTTTCGGGGACGCGAGGGTCCACTGCCGAGCTGAAGTGATGTAAAATCCAAAGTCAATCAATTCACGAGAATCCTACCACAACTCTCCGATCATTAAGCAGCCACAGGAGGTCGTTAGCGTCCCCGGAAGCTACATGACTGATCGCCAGTTGTGCGCCAAGTCGTCATACTGAAAGCCAAGACCTTTTTCACGAATCAGAGTAATCACCCCGACTCGTCGGGCTCTCCCTTCACGTTCTAGTGAAGGTGAAGCCATCCCTGCCACACCTTCTGCACGTCGAATCCAAAGCTCCAGAAACTAACTGCTGAGATAGCAGGCGGCATTTTGCCGCAGGACTATCGCCAAACGACCAGTCATTCGTCTCCCTGCGCAGACGCAGCTTAACTGCAGAGCTCGGGGTCCTGGGCGGCGGGGTGGCGTCAGCACTAGGGTGAGATGAACCTTGTTGCTTTCCAGCCTCCGTCTCGATTCCAACCACTAGTCGGATCAAAGCAGACACGACACTCTCCGCGCCTGCAAATGATACCTCCAAACCGCCGTTTTACCTCCACTTGCAGCACGTAGTCCAGTCTCATACCTGTCTGTCCCGTGTCACCTGAGAGACAACACACCGAAGTAAGGGGGAGCTCTAAAGCAATGCCAGCTGGCTAGGGAGGACGACGTGAAGGCAACGTCGGCGAGTGGCTCCGAAGGTCCCGTGCGCCGCAAAGTTTCCATCGGCCGTAAACATCTGCACCTCATAAAAGAACCCCCTCCATCCCCTCTAGCCCTTCCAATCGCATCTTTTATCACGCGAGAAACGCTTTGGTACCCGCGTTGGACGAACCATCGGACGATTCACCAAACCAATTGAGGGGTTTTTGTCTCAAGAATAAGAAGCATCAACAGCCGCACGTTACCTGTCTTGTTCGCAGTCCACGCTTTTCCCCGTCCAGTGTGTCAAGGGGGCCTGTCACCGAACCTTACTTCTCCACAAAGTTCCCGGCTTTGAACCGGAAAAGACAGAAGAAGAAAGGAAAAATAAATCAGCATTCACACAAGCAGTAAACATGTCGTCCTCCGGAGCCCCCGCAGCGGACGAGCTCCCCTTCGGCCCCGTCTCCCGCCACATCACGACCCACGACGCCAACGGCCGGGCCGTCTTCTCGGACGCCTTCCCCGTCCACGTCACCCCGGACCCCTTCCCGAACATGTACTTCCACACCTGCTACACCACGCCCTCGTCGCCCGTCAACATGGACGACGAGCAGGACCTGAAGGCCTACGCCGAGCACCACCCCAAGATGCCGACCCTGCACCTGCCCTCGGGCTCCGTGCTGAGGATGGTCGACTTCGGCCCGCAGACGGGCCCGATGATGCACCGCACCGAGTCGTGCGACTACGGCATCGTGCTCAAGGGCGAGATCGAGTGCCACCTGGACGACGGGGCCAAGAGGACGTTGAAGGAGGGCGACATCATGATCCAGAGGGGGACGATGCACGGGTGGAAGAACGCGACGGATCAGTGGGCCCGGGTCATCTTTTGTCTGCAGCCTGCGAAGCCGGTGGAGGTGAACGGGGAGCTGTTGAAGGACGACATCCCCTTCATCAAGGTCTCGCCGGAGAGGCAGGCGGACTACGAGAAGTTCATGGCGGAGCAGGAGGCCAAGGCGAAGAAGTGAGGATGACGAGACCTGGCTTATTAAAGACCATTCGAATTGATGTTATTTTTCCGTTCAGAGAAGTGGCGGACTCTTACTTATCCTTCCGTGCAAACGCATTGTTCTGGATCGGCATTCGCGTCGGAACATGGCTAGTATCTGTCCCTAGAGAAACGAGACTCCTTCCCATAGATATATCCTCAATTTTTTGTGGCAGAATGTAACAAGATTAGTGAAGTTGCTTGTGGTGTTATATTTTCCCTTTCGGTGTTGCAACCCTTCCTCTTTACGGCGCCAACCATTTAGGTATGTCCTCTTCTGGGTCCAGGACATACACGCAACACAAATGCAGGGAGCTACAATTGGAACGGACTTTACCTTACTCAAACAACGAGAAGGCTTTGCTGAGGCTGTCGGACATGGTCGAGCAAGCCCAGATCCTTCTTAAATTATGGTCGCACACTCTGACTCCCTTCTCGTTCAACATGGCCGCTGACATGTCGGAAGTTTCTCTACGTCCGTTCGCTCCAGGCTGAACCGTATACTTGGAAATTCCAGGTCATGAAGGAGAACTAAGCAAGCCACGTCCCTCGATCACGTTTGACATTCAAGTAGCGCAGCTGACACGCTCTTTTTCGGACTCAGGCCTCTGAACGCGATGACGGTACCCGTGGAATTTGAGCGCTTTCTGTCAGTGTCCGGACGATCCTCCGGAGGAATGCTTCCAATTACCTGGAGTCTGAAGATGTGGAGAGTCGAGGCTTTCTAGTAGAGTTTCGTCTGGAGACTGGAAAGGAGTGAACGGACAGAGTCTCATCGAGATGAAGTGTTGCGACAGGCGTCTTGGTGGTTGTAGTCTCCCCCGTGTCTCGGTGGCATGACCACACGCCTCATGTGAACACGATAAAGGCTCTCGCCCATCTTCAAGCCCCTAAGGACGTTTGGCAATGTACAAACAGTCTACTGCTGAGGCCAGATACACCATAAGTCGGAACGGAGCGAGGCGGCATGCTAAGGATGCTTACGTCCCAAAGCATGGGTAATGACCAGAACCCTGCCCCGTCTTAGGGCCCTGTGAGGCAGATGTGCGCGTGGATACGTCATTATCTGATGGGTTTCGTGACCCAGGCGGATTCTGGTCTCCATCTTTCGTCATCCGGGATCGCTATTCATTTTGCGGTTATTGGCTGCGTCGTTGTCGTGGAGCGAAGAAAGTCGAGATTGACAGCATTTGGAATGGCCAAAGAATATGGTTATAGGAGACCTGATGCGCGTGGCACTGAACTGCAAGGTTTTGGGCGACTGTGGATCCGTCTGAATGTAACCGGGTCTTCTGCAGAGATTGAAGGAGATGGAGAGACATTCATGACGGGCCGAGGTGGTGGCTGTTATGAGGATCCAAAGTTCAATCTGATCACAGACTTTCGATGGTTTATGAGACTAGTACGTCCCAATCGGCATTGGATGCTCTCAGCACGAAGATTCCAACAGATAAGGACTGCCAAAAAGGCATCGCCATCTTCATATACGGAAGATAAAAGACGGTCCCGAATTCATTCTATTGAGACTCAACGGATGCGTATTCAAAAAGTACAATGTCAGTTGGCAAAACCATGTTGTCGAGATGTGTCGCAAAGGCCGGGAGTCGCCCGGCTGGAAGCAGACGCTTGAGCAGCACCGTGAAGAGTTTTTCATCTTCTTATTTCCGCGCCTGTTATTTTTCCCTCTCAAATTGCTTATAGATTCATTAATCTCGTCTATCGCTCAGCTTTTGGCCCAGAAGCGGATGATACCCAGCGTATATACATTGACTGATCCATTCCTCACAGTTCAAGCCCTACATAACCACGACTAAACGAAGAAGCGCAGCGAAACGGTCCGCCACTAGTTTCTTGCAACAGGCGAATACATGGACGACAATTACGTTCTGAACCACAATATTAATAGTAAACTCACCGATGACAAGAACATTGTGCATGAAGCTTTGCGCAGGCCATGGGAATACAATGACCAAAAACACCATGAGCCCATCTGCGGCACGCGAAGTAAGAACGCCGTCAGACTACTCATGGTATTTTTCCTGGATCAGGATACGGACGTTCCGGCCATCACGGCAGCTTACGCGGCAGTCTTGGTGTTGTTTGTAGGGACAAGCCGTACATGAGCCACAAGGAAGGACGCATAACTCTTGGTCAGGAACAGCGATGGGAGAGAATTGAAGTCCTGACACGATGGTTTTGGAGAATCTACAGGATATCGGAATTGCTCTACTAGATAGACACCAGTGCATCTTGATAGCTATTGCAACTAACCCTGACCACACAGGGATTCTATCCTGGCAACTGATTGTTCAGCAACGCAGAATCTCGGCGAGTTAGTCCGAGGGCGCAATTATGCTCTAGTATAAGTGAGCTGTGACTTTGCCACCGTCCTGCAGGCCGCGCTACCTTTTCACTTACATGGGCCATTGTCATTCAGGCACTTGTATGTAGTCGAGGCTGGAGGATGATTTGCTCTAGGCTAATGGAAATGGGACACCTCGGGTAGGGACCGGTTTGTGTAGTAGTCCAGAGGCGAATCAGCGCAAAGTGACGAAAACAAAAAGGGACGACGACAGAGAACGGGGACTGGAGTTTCTGCAATACCGCCAAAAGTTTGAAGTACAAACACATTAATTGCCAATGTCAGCTGATTAGGGGTTGCTTTGCAAGCTTTCTCGCATACTTCTCCCCGTCCTGAGCACTTCCTTTGAGAAAATGCGTACAGTACCTTCCGGATTGAGCTTAGAAGCTGCATTCCGGCTTCTGAGCGAAGTGGTATGATTTGATGAGCCCAGTTTGGCCTGCGAGGGCACTCTTGGCCGTCCAACGGACAAACTCCACCTGCATTTGCGCATGCAGTTGTCCGGCGCATTCATCAACCAACATGACCAACAATGAGTAGAAAAGAGGAGGAATGCCCATTCATAACGCCGTAATCTTTTCTGCTCTTGATTTCTTTCTCGAAATTCAACAGGAAGCATGAAAGCTGTCCGTTATGTCTTCGGCTCCAACCCCAATCCAGCCACCAACTGACTCTTCGCCGACCCCCGATAACGCAGAATACTACAATGAAGAGCCAATCATAATTGTAAACTTGGATTTATCTACGTGTGATGGATAAATTGCCTTGCGAGACTGGACAGCAACCTGGGTTAACACGCCTCGTGATAGGACCCTGCGCTTGCCGAGGAACATGAAGATGGGTCCGAGCTGGACATCGGAAGGTCAGTACTTTTGAGAATAAGTGCTGCACATCAGGATCTGACAATATCTAGCGTCGCTTCCTCAACTACCGCATCTTTGAGCGAAAGCGTTGTCGAATACCGTCGAATCCATGGTAGGACATACACCCAGAAAGTCGACTACTGGGGCCCAAACGACGATACCCAAAACTTTGGACTTGATATCAAGTACGATGTCATTTTGTTTCTACCGACATGTCTCACAGCATATCCGTTGTCGACACTCACTGACGTTGGACGCAGTCATTGGTGGATGACGTTATTCCTCGACCACAAGTTGTTCCTCGCGCCAATCGGCCGCAACCCGCAGGTGATGAAATTTTGAGCAGAGTGCAAACGAGGCGGTAAGACTGACACCATCCGTAGCGGGTGCTTGACCTCGGTACCGGGACTGGCATCTGGGCCATGTAAGTCCTCCAACGCTTCCCGGTCGATGGGAGGTACTGTGTTAATGGAAGCAGCGATTTCGCCGACGAGTTCCCTTCTGCCGAGGTGATCGGAGTCGACGTCTCGCCCATCCAGCCCACATGGGTCCCTCCCAACTGCAGGTTCATAATGGACGACATCGAGCAGCCGTGGACCTGGCCGGAAGACCATTTCGACTTCATTCACATTCGCAACCTCGAAGGCTGCGTCGCTGACTGGACGAGGATGTACAAACAGGCTTTCCAATGCATGGCATCAGGAGGCTACATTGAAGTCAAAGAGTTCGACATCGAAAGCCGGTCGCAGGTTCACGAGGACCTAGGCGACGAGCATCCTTTCAAGAGATGGTCGAGACACCTAAACGAGGCCAGCGAGAGGCTCGGGAAGGTAGGGGTCCAGTGCCGCGACCACGGCATAGCTAAGAGTCTCGAAGCGGCTGGCTTCGTTGACGTCGTCGAGAAGAAGTGGCCAGTCCCGATCGGGGCCTGGGCCAGAGACCCTGTGCTGAAAGATGTTGGTACAGGGTCGCTGGATTACCTCGACCAGTCACTCGAGGGCTTTGGGACGTTTCTCCTGAAGGAAATAATGGGCTGGGGGTACGCCGAGGTCTTGGTGTTCATCAGCCAGTTCCGCCAGGCTCTCAAGAACTACGAAATCCAGCCTTTCTTCGATCTGTATGTACATCCCACGAGGACTTATGCTACTTACGCCCCGTACTGATGTCAACCGACCAGGCACCTTGTGTATGCGCGCAAGCCGGGAGCTGCAAAGTCGACAGCGTAGGAGAAGCATCCCCGGACCGGGAGCGCGAGGAGACGGATTTCAAGGAGATCGTCGAGTTTTGGCCTGAAGCCGCAGCGCAGGGATCTAGAGGACTGAGATAGCCGTGACTAGAAGCAGGTTTCCATCCTATGAACTTGGCTAACCCAGCCAGGCCGGTTATTTTGTGAAATGCGTCGCTCCTTCTGCGTATTAGATTCTGAATGACATAACAGTGGCTGTTAGAGCTAGCAACAAGTCCAGACGACCACCCCGAATTGGCCGATCGTCGATTCAGAATCCTCCACCGAGCGGGGTTTCGTGGCTTGAGGCTCCTCTTGGGGTGCAGAGCTAGATGGAAAAGCAATTCTGTAAATGACTAGGATGGAGGAAAAGAACCGTGAACAAAAGAAAAAAGGAAAAAGGAAAAAAAGACACAACGCCTTTGTTGAGTCGAGAACATCAACCGCAGTGAGACAAAACAAAGGAGACCGGCACTCTTCCGGGTCATTCTACTGGTCAAGTGGACGGGCATCCTGGGGAGTGCTTGACCCGATGGGACGGTGGCCGACCTTGGTGTCTTGTATTTCCATGGAACGACCGATAGATCTTCTCCTTTCCTTCTCGCCATGTTCTGGCTCGATTCTCGGCTTCTCAGCATCAGGTTTGATATGAAGCCCCGTCGTTAGGCCGCGGCCCGACCAATGCGCGCGGCCAGACGCGTCAGGGGAATGACACGGTCCCCGTCACTTCCTTAAACTGTCCGATCCCCAAAATGCCGGCCCGTTGGCAGAGTTTTCCAACACACACAATAATGTCATCAAGGCCTAGACCGACGAGTTGAATAAACGGTTAAGGGTGACGTTGAAATAAATTTTGGTTGGCGAATCAACAGAACTGTAATTACAGAGGATAAAGTTATCGGCGGGCCGGCGATAGCGCTTACTCGATACGGAGTTTAGCCGAGGTCATGCGAACGCGTACTACGTAGGAGATGACGGTCTGTCTGATCACCTGATAGTCTCTCCTACGTGGCACACTTGTCTAGCTGATTCTCCCCCGAATCCCTCAAAAGAAACCTCCAAAACTGATAGATCTAAATCGAGTATTGCTTATTCTCGCAGTAATTATCAGATCAAACATTGTGCCGCCCAGTGGGTGCAAGGTAAGCTAAGGTACCTTACCCGCCCGCAACCTGGAACCTAAGGTAAGGTAGGTGTACCTAGGTACCTTAGGCAAGCAGCCCTTGTATCCACTCGCATCCCGCTGCTGGAAGGCGCCCACCCCCTGATCCACCCCGAGAAAGTGGGCCCTCCACGGCCGCGAGGCAAAAAAAAAAAAACGAAAAAAATGGACATGTCGCCAACACACCTTTCCTCATCTCATCTCGACAACCTCTTCTCACCTTACCTCTCGTTGTCATCGACTTCGACGTCGCTCGTCACTCACGACACTGCCGCCGACGCGTTTCTCAGTCATCGCAACCAAGCGCCCAACATGCCTCGACGCGCCGCCTTGGAGCCCAAGCCGCGCAAGCCGCAGTACTCCCCTGAGAAGCGCGCCCGCATCGCAGTCCTGTCGGAGCTGGGCATGTCTCTCAAGGAGATCTCCGTCAAGGAGGACGTCCCCGTGTCCTCCATCAAGGGCATCGTCACCCGCTATCGTCTCCAGCAGGCCGGTCGCGATCGCCCGCGTCCCGGACGCCCTCGCATCCTGTCGGACCGGGACGTGAAGACCGTGCTGCGCATCCTCAAGGAGAAGCCCGCCATCTCGTTTGCCGAGCTCAAGCGGGAGGCCAATCTGACCTGCGCGACCAAGACCCTGGTGCGCTATCTGCAGATGGAGGGCATCAAGCCCAACAAGCCGCCCCCGGGTGATTCCGAGGAGGAGGCTTCGAAGCTCCGCGTCCTGGCTGAGCCCGAGCCCGCTGACGAGGAGTGAAGGAACCTCCGCGCTGATAGCGCACTTATTTGAAGTAAGCCAAGTCAAGCCTTTCAGCCTGCGTCCAGACGCGACATCGGGTTCTGACTTGGCATCACGATCAACATTGTTATGAGATGGACGACTTGTAAGAGGCGCCCACGCTAGGAGGTGTCACGTGCACGGCTGACGAGTGATGGCAGATGAACACGCATTACGCAGGGCGTTGGAGGCCTAGACGGTAGGGTTGACTTGCACGTTTCGCCAAGTCAGGGGAATCTCGAACAGCGACATCGTTGTCGTCAGCCCGACAATGACTGGCAGTACACAGCACGCCAGCATGCCTACATTTGCATTGATCAGGATTTCCGACGAATCTCCTCCAGCTCTGGATCGAGCATGCCGAGCCGGCTGCTCGAGGCTGTGGTAGATCTGCATTGCGGCCATGGAGGATTTTTGAGACTACTTGGGCTTCGCCATCTGCCTCTCAACTTTCATGAATGGACGCCTAGTTCAGTGAACAGCAGTGGCCAATCCGAAGAGCATTTTAATAATCGGCTTACCGGCAGTATTATTATCTGAGGACAGGTGGATCGTAACAACAATACATTAATGAGAAGATCACAATTCACTTACCTTGCCTATCTCCCGGTATGACAATTGCCCATGACCTTCTCAACGTGCCTCATGTACTTCGTCTCGCTGGACTCGCCGACTCGCGCCTCCTCAACGCTAGGTAAGAGGCCCCCGCTCTCAGCCCTTGCCCTCCAGCTCTGCCAGTCCACGTCCGCGATTCTTCGGTCGATGAACACCAGCCGGCCGCCCTCCCGCACAGCCCCGCAAAACACCTTGACCCAGTTGATCTCACCATCGACTTCCCTGTCGTCCGACTCCCACCTGCACAGCTCCCATCCCCGGGGTCTCACGTACCTTTTCCCGCTGCGCAATCCGGCAATGACGAGGCGCTGAAGTCGGAGGCAACTCATCCTGCTGGCGCCCTTGCGGATACCGTCTTCTTCCGTCCTACCTCGTCCGTACGACCGCAGGTCCAGAAAGACGGTCTCGAGCTGCGGCATGGCGGTCCAATCGACCTCGAGCATGTTGTCCGCCCCCGTCTCGACGAACAGCCTCATCCCGAAGCCGACCCTGGCCTCCGGGTTTCTCCGTATCCGGAGCTGGAACCATGGGTCTTTGGCAACGCCGTTGAACATGAGATGCCGCGGGTGGTCGCCTGCGTCGCCGGAGGAAGACCTGTAAACCAGCGCGCCGTGAGACATGCACTTACCAACGTCGTCGTCGGGGGCTCGGGGGAAGGTCTGCTCAAACCGACGAAGATGGTTCCGCTCGATGTCCTGCAGCGCCCACTTGAGGGCGACGGGAAACATTCGCGTGAGCTGTTCCATCAGCACGCACGCGTCCTGCGGATCCAAGCCGGCCGTCGTGGAGAATCCGACGTGGTCCGACTCGCCATGGACTGCGCCGGAGATGTACCTGCCCTCGTCATCAGCTGTTCCTCGTGTGTATATGTCAGTCCGCTGCAGGTCGTAGATCTGGTTGACGGTGTCGGTTGCGTGGGAGCACACGCCCCAGTCGGGCACGAAGAGGGCAAAGGCGCAGGGGCTCTCCGTGGACAGGAGTTCCAAGAGAACGTTGCGTTGAAGTTCGACGGGGAGACAGGTTAGTCGGTCGAGGATGGTGGGGTCAGCGCCTGCTGCATGGGCCGGAAGTTCCATGTTGACTCGGGGTTCCTGCTGTGCTTATACGGAGCTGTTGTGATTGTCCCGAGCTTGCCTCGAGAATGCTGAAGTCTGGAGTATTCAGGCAGATTGGTTCCTGGGGACCGAGGCATCTTATATCCAGATATTCCATGTTCAGCTGGCCCGATCTCGGTCATCGCGGCCTGGCCCCCTCCTTTGTTCAGAGTGCGCCACCAGCGTCCCTGTTCTTTGAACCAGGGAAACAATGCCATTGAAACTCAGGACACAGCCCTCGAGCCCTCGAGGCTACGCGCGGTCAAAGACGCGCTTAGTGGTGACCAATCAAGCTGTTCACAAGCATCCATACACGGCATGGATGACCCGATCGATGGGCTAAGTCTTTCATCTCGAGGTCACGGCCACACATCTATCGGGATAAACCCATCCCGAGACATGCTGCTTACGACGATTTCCGAGGATCATGCGTGTCAAAGAAAGTACGCGACATTCCAGCCTGTGAGTATACTAAGTCAAACTACATCATAGATCGGGATCATCTCGTCCAACGTAGCCTCCAGCATTTCCTTCTGCTCCACGTGGAACTCCTCCGTCGCCTCAACGTCGAACATCTTGCCCCGCTTCCACCCGATTCTTTAGTCTCTTCTGAAGATCCCGGAAGCGTTCCTCAAGGATTTCCGCGCCATACTTTGTGTAATCGTAGAGGAGCATCGACTGGTCGCGAATCGGCCGAGAGACCCGTGAGCACGAGTTGGTCCCGAACGAACGGCGATTTCGGGCGGGAAAGGGTGACCAATGAGATGTGCTCCTCAGACCTAGACGATGCGGAAGATGCCATAGCTTTTAAGGTTAGGCTCGAGACTTATTACTACGCGATCGCTACCGAAGACAGGTGTACGGAAAGTGGGGGCGGTCTGTACGAGAAGTATAAAAAACTTTTAAATATTTTGCGCAAAGTAAATGCAATGAAAGGGGGCACTAGAATTAGTGTTTAGCATTAGCTCACTTCTCATCATCTTCTGGTAGTATTTTAGGAGAAGGAACGAATTCCTGGCTTCATTTCTTAAACTTGGATTGCAGTTATAATGTGCTTTCGTAACACGCTAATCATCGTCAAGGCTGATGCTTCCTTTGGCTCTCTCTGACAAACGACGGAAACTGATCTTGGGGAAGTGACGGAGAGCAAGAGACGTTCGCGACAGATCCACGCTAATTTCACAGACCAAGAGATAAAACAGCAACTTCCAATTTCATTCCACACACTCGCAAAACGCCTCCCCAATTGGCACCTCACGCACCGCCATCTCCAGGTCTTTTCAGGCTTGCCATGGGCGTAGATTGGTATCGAAATGTGCGTCAACAATTTCCGTCGGTTGGGACTAGGTCGGTCCCTGCGTGTCAGAGGTGTATGGTACAGAGTGAAGAAGTCAGTATATTAGGTATGGGTAAAACGACCATTCTTCTCTGACCCCCCTACCCTAGTATTAAGGGGGGTTATTGCTACCTATATAGAGACCACCCGCTAGGTCCCCGGAGGTCCCCGGAGGCCCCTATAGGTCTCTGAGGGTCTCTGGATGTCCCTATAAGTCTCTGGTATGTAATATGATCCCCCCTCCAAACCTGGGCTATTCTTAGCTAGGGGTTAGCTGGAGGTTATTTAAAGGGTCTCTAATAATTTACCCTATTTTTTAATTAATTTATTTATAAACTCCTATACCTTAATTAATATTTTAATTTAAGGCCCCTTAGGTAAATTATAAGTACTATATTAGTAATTTCCTAGTGGGATACTTTTATTATTTTAATTATTTATAGTCTCTATATTTTATAATTTAGTATTCTAAATTATAAATAAGTAGACTCTTCTTTAAGTCTCTTAATAACTTAGAGGGGTAATTAATTAGGAGTTATTATACTCTTTTATAATTACCTCTATAATTTATTATTTAATAATAAGGGATTAATTTACTTAAAAAACTCTTTTATTATACTTAGGATTATTTAATAATTACTTATAAATACCTTTATACTCCTCTATTTATAATAAGTACCTTCTTTATTATAAATAATTATAAAAATTAATATTATTTTATAAAGTTTTTATTACTTTTAAAAGTCTTTTTCTAAGATAATTATTTTCTATTATTCCTATATTTTTAGAACCCTTATAAGCCTTATTATTACTAATTCTCTTTATTAATATTTTTAGTTATTTACTATTAAATATAAGTTACTTAGTAATAACTTATTATTTCTCTAATAATTACTTCCTATTAATATAAGTATAAAATATTATAATATTATATTCTTAATTATATTACTCCTAAATTTTACCCTTTATAGGAAATTATATAAATATCCCTCTAATTTTTTATAACTTAAAACTCTTCCTTTTTTTTTCTCTAGTTTTATTACTAATTATACTATTACTACTACTACTACTACTATTACTCCCCCTTTACTCTCCTTTTTCTTCTTTTTCCTTTTATTTATTTAAATACTTTTATTAATTTTACTATATTAAAGAATATTAACTCTAAAAAGGCCCTCTAGGGCCTTACTTACTACTATTATTTATATTACTAGTCCTTTTAGTACTTTAGTTAGGAGTTTTATCTCTATTTTAAAATTAAGAGTAAATTATTATTATCTCTTTAGTAAGTTCTTAATAATTATTTAATATATTTAATTTAATTATTTCTACTAAGTATAAATATTATATTAACTTTAGTAATAATAAAACTTATATTAATATAAATTATTCTTTTCTCTTAATTCTAAGACTCTATTAATTACTAGTAGTTTACTTATATTATAATTAGCCTAGTTAATTACCTTAAAGTCCTTATAAATAAAGTCTAGGGGGCCCCTAATAAGGCCTCTTAGTATATTAATTATAAAGTAATTATTCTTATTCTTTCTTTACTTTTCTATTACCTAATTAATACTTAGGAGGAGTTTATTATTACTTAACTAATAATTAAGAAGGCCCTTTAAAGTAAAAAAAATAAAGTTAATTTCTTAATTAAAAAGAGAAAGATTTAAAATTAAGAATAGAACTAGGTCCTAGAGGAGTACTAGGTAACTACTCTTAAGTCCTAGGCTACTAGTAGTAAGTAATTAGTTACTAAGGCTATTAAATAGATACTTAAAATAGAGTACTATTATATTATTATTAAGGTACTAATTACTACTTAAATATAAGTACTTAGGGTTATTTCTATTTATTTAGAGGAGATATTTACTTTTTATATAAAATATATAAGTTAATATTATTTAGTACTTACTTATTATTACTCTAATACTAATACTTTATAATATTATAATATTCTTATTATAGTTTCTAAGGGGGAGGAGGAGGAGGAGGAGGAGGTAGAGAAATAGGCCTCTTATTAGTAAGAATACTAAGAACTTACTAGAGCACCCCTAGTGAGCTATTATTAGTACTTCTTACTTTTAAGTATAATACCTTATTTTTTTTTTTAGGTTAGGCTTTTTATTATAAAATAGTAAATTAACTCCTATACCTCTATTATTAAGTATATTATTTATTATCTCCCTATTACTCTTTTATAATTATTATAATTTTATTATTTTAATTTTACTTTATAAGATTACCTTAATTCTATAATAATATTCCTTTATAGCTCTTATAAATTCTTAGTATTATTATAATTTTTCTACTTAATAAAGTACTATTAGTTCCTCCTAGGTCCCTTATAATTAATAATATATTCTATTAAGTATATATTATTCTCTAGCTCTTTAATAGGAATATCTCTTAGGAGTATTACTATACTAAAGTAAGGCTCTAGGTAAGTAGAGGAGAAAATATTATGGATTTAATAATAGGCTTTAATATTTAACTTATATACTTAATCTCTATTAATAACTTATTTTATAATAAAAGGTCCTAAGTACTTATTTAATAATTTATAAGAGAGTCTCTATTATTTAATATTTCTTATAGAGAGTAATACTAAGTCTTTTATTATAAAAGTAATTATTATTTATTTATAATTATAATACTTTATATAAATATTATTAATATTATAAAGTAGTTAAGTTATAATTACTCTCCTAGTAATTAACTCCTAGGCTCTATTCTTAGTTACTAGTACTTCTTTAACTTTTACTAAGTTTAGTATTATATTATTAGATCTAACTAGTAAGTAACTTATAAGAGCTTTTACTAGTAATAATTAAATAGCCTTATAGTGAGTATTATTATATATAAATTAAACTATAAGTAGGAGGTTTATTTAGTTATTCTAATTAATATTATAAAATATATAAAGGAAATATTTAATATATTAATTTAGTTATTTAATTTAATTATTAATTTAGGGGTAAAAGGTAATACTAAGGGCCCTCCTAATAGTTAATAAGTAATATACCTCTACCTAGAACTTATTAGTAAATAGAGACTCTCTATTAGAAATAATAATTTTTAGTAATTTATACTTTAAAAATAGATACTTTACTAATAAATTAACTAATTTCTTTATAATAAGGGACTCCCTAGTAGGTATATAGAGAGTATACTTAATAAGTTTATTAATAATTACTAGTAATAAATTATATAGGCTCCTTTTATTTTAGGGTAATTTAAGTAACTTAATAATAAAATTTATTATTATATATTTAAATAGCCTAGTAAGTACTAATAGGGGAGTAAGTATACTATATAGGAGGTAATATTATAGTTTAGTCCTCTAATATACTATATATATTTTAATATAACTTATTATATTCTTTTTTTATAATTTTTAAAAGAATGATTTTTATATTCTTTTTAATATTTTAGTAACTCCTAAGTAATTAATAAATAATTTATTATAGAATACCTTTATTACCTCCTACCTAAGAATATAACTATTTAAAATAAATAGACTATTATTATATTTAAGTATATTATTATTATTTATTAATTACTTAGTACTTATTTATTTTTATAATAATTATTAATAGAATTTATTCTATAACTAGGCTTTTCTTACTTCCTATTAAAGAGAAATCTTAGAATTATTATTTAGGTTAACCCCCTAGTACTCTCCTAGTAATATATTATAGTGAATTATATATACTTTTCCTCCTTAGAATTATCCTAAGAAGTTATTTAAGAATATATTCTTTATATTAATTATTTTTTAATTAGGGGGTATATAATCTAGCCTTCACAATAGAGTATTAGCTATATTTTAAGTACTTAGTTAATATTTAATTTTAAAATTAAATATAGTAAAATTTTATAGTAATTATACTTATTAATTATTAAGTGTCTTCTTCTTAGTAAGGTACTAGTAACCTAGGTAGTTAATAATAAATAAAATTTAATATTAGGAATATAGTAAATAGTATCTCTATAAGAGTATAGTATCCCTAATAACTAATAACTTAGTCTCTAGTGCCCTATACTTAAGTTCTACCCCCTAAAATTTTTATAATATAAAGGCTACTAGCCTCTATAACTTATTAAGTTATTATTAACTTAGAATAACTCTAATTATAAAGTCTAATATATTTATCTCTACTTATATTAGTAGGCTTAAGTTAAAATACTATAAAATAAGTACCCTTATAAAGAGTAACCTTAGTTTCTTAAAAGCCTCTAAGGCCTCTAGGGTAATTACTAATTAGTCTTTAATTACTTTTCCTAGTTAATTTATAATAGGGGTATATACTTTAAAATAATTCTTAATAAAATAGTAGTAAAAATTAATAAATCCCAAGAATTATTATACTTCTTATAGGCTAGTGGATACTAGCTACTTAATAATAGCCTTGATTCTCTCCTCCTTTATAGTAATTCCTATAGGCAAAATAATAAATCCAAGAAACTTAATTATATTTATATAGAAAATATATTTCTCTAGGTTTATAAATAACCTATTAGCTTATAACCTAGTAAGTACTGTTTTAATAGTATTAATATACTCTTTTTTTATATTTAAAAAAATAAGAATATTATTAAAATAAATAATATAAATAATATTTATTAAACTTATAAGGGCTTTATTAATAAATATTTAAAAGGTAGTAAGTATATTAACTAAGCTAAAAAGTATAATATAGTACTTATAGTATTTATACTAAGTATAAAATATTATTTTTTATTTATCTCCTTCTTTAATTCTTACCTAGTAATAAGTGTCTTTAAGATTAAGCTTAGTATAGATCTTAGTTATTAATAATTAATTTAGGATTTTATTAATAAGTAGGAGTAGTACTTAGTTTTTAGTAGTAACCTTATTAAGTCCCTAGTAGTTAATATATAATCTTAACTTACCCCCCTTTTTAAAAATAAAGAGAATAGGGGTACTTATTAGGTTTATAGAGGGTTATATTTATCCCCTTTCTAATACCTTCTTAATATAATCTTATAGTTCCTTAAGTTCCTTTTTTACTAATAAATAAATAGGTCTAAAGGGTAGCTTTATGCCTAGTTCTAAGTTAATAGGGTAGCTCTGGGTAATACTAATAACTACTACTTTACTAGTGAGGTTAATATTAAAGATATTTTTAAAGTCTATATACTCTATTAGAAGAATTAATACTAGCTTCTCTAGATAGTTATAATTAGTAATTTCTAGTGGATTAATTTATTAAATTTATTTAACCTTTAGAGTACTAATAAATATTAATTTAATATTATTCATAGTTTATTAAAGCCCTTTTCTAGTATAAATAACTTTAATACTATTCTTACCTAGTAGAAAAATCCACCCTAATTCCCTCTAGTTAACCCTTGGGTCCTCTATTATTCCCTAGAGTATACCTAGTATTATATTATATCTATTATTATTATTAACTTTAAATATATATAATATAATTTTTTTTACTTTAATATTATTTTTTAATTATATAATAATATACTTTTCTCTATAATTAGGGCTAGTAACCCCCTATATACTTATTATTAATAACTCTTTAATAGGCTCCTATAGGGCTAATAGCTAACTATCCTTTAATAATATTCTTTAATTTATTATATTTTTATTTACTTTATAATTAATAAGGGCTTTATTAACCTACTATTTTCCCTTAATATGGACTCTTAATTCCACCTTAAAATAATATAATTAGGCCTTATTCTATTTTAGGATATAGTTTCTTTTATTATCCTTACCTATTAGGTCCCTAGGTAAGTATAGTTTATTACTATAATATAATTAATTATAATTTTTATAGTTTAGGTAATAAGGTATAATATAGTCTTCTTATTTATAAGTATAGTAGGTAATTAATTTATAGGGACTACTTAATAAGTACCTTGGGGTATTAAATATTTCCTTTTAATACTTATTTAATTTACTTTTATTAGGGTAATTTATAATAGGGTTCTCTATATTCTTCTAACTTATACTATAATTATTAATATAAGGTAGTCTCTTAGTGGGTCCCTAGTCCCTTAGTATAGTCCTTATATTTTAAATATTAATAATAAATTTAGTATTCTTAGCTCTATTATTTAATTTAATTCTAGTTCTTAGTAGGCTACTAGTTATAATAAATTACTAAATCTTAGGTAGAAGTTACTTAATAATACTAATTACCTATATTTCTTCTAGTTATTAATAGGGATACTCTATTTTAATTCCCTTATAAAAATTAATAAAACTTTAATAGGTTTAGTTAAGTTTCTAGTATACTTATTTTAATTAGTCCTAGGTACTAAGTATATATAAGCCTTTATTAATTATATTACTAGTTAATTATTCCCTTATTTACTCCTAAGTAATACTCTTAGTTTTATTATTATACTTAATTATTATATAAGAGGTTTATTACTTTATTATAAGCCCTTTAAAATACTAAGTAGTAAATAAAACTCTCTTTAAATTACTCTTAATATTATTTATCTTAAACTAAGTATTTAGGTTAAATATAAATTAATTATAATTAGTCTAGTTACCCCCCTTATACTTTAATATAGGGAAATATTTCCCCTATATTTTAATTTAGGATCTCTTAGTAGAAGTATCCTAGTAAGTAAATAATAATTAAGTAACTAGTAGGGTATTAGTAGGGTTAATTATTCTTCCTACTCTTATAGTCTCTAATTATTCTTATTTTTACTTAAGGTATATTTTATTTTCTTTTTTTATAATTAATTAATTAAGGTCTATTTTTATTAATTAATTAACTAATAATTCCCTAGTATTCTTATTTTAAGTTTATATTTTATTTTACCCCTTATTATTATAGTCTTCTTATATATTAACTAGTAATATTAATTAGTCTCTATTAACCTAGGTTTTAGGTAATCTCTAGGAGAATTATAGTATAGTATTTATTTTATAATAATTGTTTTAATAGTTTATACCCTTATTAAATAAGTAGAGAGAAGAATGTGTTAGAGGTGTATAGTATAGAGTAAAGAAGTTAGTATATTAAGTATGGGTAAAATGACCATTCTTCTCTAACCCCCCTACCCTAGTATTAAGGGGGGTTATTGCTACCTATATAGAGACTACCCACTAGGTCCCCGGAGGTCCCCGGAGGCCCCCATAGGTCTCCGAGGGTCTCCGGATATCCCCATAAGTCTCCAGCACGTGACACTGCGGGACGCAGGTCGAAAGTCGTACAATAAGATACTTCCGATATGTCACCGTTTAAGTGGCCGCCGAGCCAACACATGCTACTCGAAGGAGTCGCCGACATTTGATAAGTGCCATTTGGTTTGTATCCGATGTTCGCGCATTCAGCGGTGCTCTGTTCTACATGGTTATTGCAGGCGTACCGAAGAGATGTCATACGTTCAGGCAGAGTAGAAACATGAACAAAGAAGCCTGAGAGAGAGAGAGAGAGAGAGCAGTACTTGGGGACACCGGCAACAGAGGCCATAGAAACCAGACGGATACGGAAAGAAATGTAGAAATCGGCGAGAGTTTTAACGTCGAATTTTGATCAGCTTCCTGCTTCATCACCCTTCTTCTCTGCTGGCGTATTGGACGCCTTGGAAACAATAGTGCAGCCCAAACCGGCAATCCATGCGCACCAAAGGCTTAGCAGCATCCCACCTGGAGATGGAGACTCCCGAAAATACGAGCTCCAAAGGTGTACCTGTAAAGGTGTACCTGTCTTAACCAAAAACAAGTCGACTAGGAAGAGGATGCTTAGTCCGTACAATCAACGAGGCATGTTAAAGCGATTTTGCTGCATCCATAAGTTTGATAAGCCGTCCAAGACCGACATTTACGAGTTCTGCAGACAAAACACGAGCTCCTCTCAGCGTGTCCCGGAAATCCACAGGTTCCCTTCCCGAACGCGCATCAAATGGCGAAGGATGGCGTCAAGTATTGCGTCTCCTGGTACAGCATGCAAATCATGAACTACCCGTGTCTCAAATATCTTCAACTTCACATTGAGAAACAGAGAACTTTGGCCTGCCCCAAGGGTGCCCTGAGGCGGATATTGTCTGGCCCTGAGACGGACAAAATGTGGCGGCCTTCGAGGGTTTGATAAAAACTAGCTGAGGAAGTGTTCACCCAGAGTCAGACTCATGATGGTACTCAATAGGCGAGAGGGATCATCGTCATATCCCCCGTGCAGTAACAATAACACGATCTGGAAAAGAATAGTACTGCGGTGAGCAGACTTTTTGAGCGGAAGTGCCTGAGGAACCATAACGTATAAAAAGCAGACACTGGTTACTTAAGATTCATAATCAAGCCGGATTGAATGTGCCTGTCGCTGGTATCTCACGAAGAGTCCAGATTGAAAGCCGCGTTTCAAAAACCCATCCAGTCACAAAACAAGACATACACCGTAGGAGAAAGATTCTGGAACCACTTAGTGAGCCAGCATTTGGATCGAATACGTCAAAGACAGCAGAACAGAGAATTACCATCGAGAATGGCCGTGGGGTCAATGTCATGGGCCAACTCGATGTCACACCCTAAACAAAGAAGGCAGCTCGGCTGTCGTCCTCTTGTCCAAACAGTTGGTCCGAAATGCGAACACACGCTTTGTAGCCCCAGACGTATCGAATACAGTAGGGGTTTCTATGCTAGGAGGCAGAACGTTGACCTGGGGCTCTGAGTAGTTCTCGAAGAGACCTCGATGATTCACTCAAAGCGTCAACACGTGGGATGGAGTTGAGATGGGACGGCTTCTTCTTCGTTGTTTCGCGAGCGCGCCCGTCATAATCCAGGGTGCACGATGATCCTCGACCGTTCAATCTATTTCTGAGAGGGTTGCAAAAGAAACAGGCAGGTCTGGCCGGTCCATTCCCGACCTCGGGTGTCAACCAAAGATGCCGCAAACTCTCCCAAACTCTGATGCCCTCAGCCTCCTCCCTCTCTACCCTTCATATACCATTCCACCTCAAATCCTTCCAACAATCAGAGGCAGAAAAGGGGCTGTAGCTTAGTGGAAAGAGCGCTCCCTTCCCAACCCGAAACCACAACAAAACCACCAAAACCACCAAAACTCGGGAAGGGAGAGGCTGTGGTTCGATTCCACACGGCCCCCATCGACGTTTTCTTTTTGGCGACATGTTACCTCTCTCGGTCACTTCCCGTTTCTCTCTGAGGCCAGGCCCGGCGCTGTGACCAAAGGTGGGTCACCCGGTCCGGGGCCCCGTCTCCAATTGGAGCCAGCCATAGAGGGCATTGTCATTTCACAGGAATGCACCAACACTTTTACAAAGAAGGAGCCTTCTACATTCAGAAAAAGTCAACTCCTACCTGAGAGATTCAGCACCACTAACCTCAAAAGTTCTTCGCAACATCCGATTCTGCAGTCATCCAAGCCGCCAATCTATCCTCATCCTCAGTCTTGCCCGACTCACCGCCGTCACACACTTTCTCGTCGCCGCTCACGGGACCCCAAGAGGCGTGGCAGCCCTCCGTACCACCCATTGCGACGTCATTATACCCGCCCCAAGCATCATCCACCCAAGTCATACCACGAGCCTTCTCGTCGGGCTCGAAGTTCAAGCACTCCCAGAACACCTCCTCTCCCTTGTGCACCCTCTCTTCGCAGAGCCTGGCCTCAGCGCAGAGTCCGAGGTCGATCAAGAAGTCGATAACGTCATACTCCGGCTGCTGCCCGTACGCCGCGCTCCCCTCCTCCTGCGTCCACGCCAACAGTCGGATGACGGCCATGAACTCGGACGGCGGCGCGTCGCGCGACCACTCGAGGAGTCTGCAGCAGATCTTGGCCCAGGCGGCGATCCACTCCATGTTGAGGGAGCCCGCGGCTTCTCTGAACTCGATCGTGTTCTCCTTGGTCTCCTGCTGGCCCCAAGGGTTCTTGCCTTCGCCGTCGGTCGTCATTCCCTTGATGTGACGAAGCCCGTACCCGTCGAACTTGTAGTTGATGTGTTTCGAAATGGTATCATGTCGCATCAGCTCCCCGACCTGCGCGGAAGTCATGTCTGCGCCGAGGATGTCTCGCACACCAGACATGACATCTTTCCGCAGGGGCGGTCTATAATCATCCGGGTCGTCTAGGAAACCATGGCGGTCATGTCTGTAGAGGTATGGCTCGAGGAAGGTCGGGTCTTCGCGGCAGTCTTTGCGCATTGTGCCCGGGATTCTCGGGTATCGACGTTGAATCGGCGGAGGTCTTGGTCTTGGCGGCGCATAGTTCGCGATGGTGGAATTGCGGGGTCGTCCCCAGTTCTGCGGTCGATGTACCGGAGGCTTGTAATCGGTTTCCGGGAAGCCGAACTCGTCACTCGACAAGGGCGTTGAATCCTGCACCGTCGCTGGAGGAGGAACAAATGTGCGTTGTGTCCAGGGCTCGCCTCTCAGTGCTGCCACGTCATCGACCGTATCGGATTCAACCTCACGCTGCAGCGCCTTGTCGTCAGTATCCGGATCGACAGACTCACCAAGTTGTCTATCTCTTCCCCAATACTTTACCCTTTTCATTTCCGGCCGTGGAAGCGCGAATATGCCAGGGGGTGCTGTCGTGCTTGCCCAACCCCCGCCGAAGTTGCGACTTTCCGTCATCTGATTCAAAAGAACGTCCGAGGGTCCATCGTTCTTCCCTAGTCCAGTGATATTATTGACGCGCCCGGACTGGCTGAACTTTGTGATGGCTCTCCAGGGTGCGTGGAGGCGACTGATAAGAGGATCAGCAGCCCATAACAGCGCCGCAAAGTTTCGCAACGTTCTCGCATCAATTCTCTCCGTCGGGCCGGCGCCGACGTGCACATGGAACCCGCAGGACGGATTGACGCGGCAGCGAAAGTTGGTGGTGATGGTACTAACTGCAAGCCGGATGAGGTTGAATGAGAGGGACATGTCATACATGGCTGGCGAGATCATCTCGACTTTTTGGAAACGGTAGCCGTCAATGTTGAATTCGTACAGTGAGCAGTCTTCCTTGAAGCTGAACGAGGACGACAGGCTCTCGCTATGGCTTGCTTGGACGGATCCCGGCGTCATGTGTTCCCTTCCCAGAAACACAGGCAGACCAGCCTTAGCCAAGGCCCCGCGAAGCTGGCCAAAGACCCATTCTGTGGGGGGCTTGTGGTTGACGTGCTCTGTCCAATTGTCCTGTACTTTCGGGACGACCACGAGAGGTTGGATGCCGTCCTTGATAGCTTCATCTGGGTCCGCCTCGCCCTCCAGAACGAAGGCGACAAAAAACTCCAGCTCGACGCCAAACGATACGCGGGGGGCAGTGGTGGGTCTTTGCTGGCCTCTCATGGTGGCTAGGTATACGTGTAGGAATGGGCAGGGTCGTCTGTGGATTAGTCTGGATATTAGTCAGTGGTGCAATGTTGGTATGAGGTAGCGTCTATTGATCAAATGCTGTTGTTTTTGTTGATAGTGCAGTGTTTTGGCCCGAGAAACTTTGGGTTGAAGCCGAGTTTATATGTGCAGAAGGCATTGAAGACAAGAGAAGAGGCCTTGTTGACAACCTTCTGAAAGCCATGGCTGGTATTTCTTTCATAATCTTTAGACATCTCCCTTTCTTCAATATCAGTAAATGTTATTGTCAGCGAACTATCAATGGCTGCGTTTTGGGGGCTCACCGTTGGTAGACAAAACGTTCTAAAACATTCGCCATGGAAGATCCATTGTCTGCCCAGGTTATCCAAACCATGGGTAAGATCAAAGTGAACAGGGGATTGCAGAACCAATTCTTCATTTCTTTGTCGTCATCTTGACTGTCTTTGATCATGCTTAAACGTAAAATGCATCATCTTTTTTGTCCACGCCTGTACACAGCTTGCGTCTCCACCCCTCTCCTCTGTTCCTCGAGTGGTTCTCACATGACTCCTCCTCCAACCTCCAAATACCATACGGGTGGGAATATCCATCGTCTCCATCATCAAAATTAGGGTGTCGTGCGTTTTCAGCACGCATCGGGTAGTAAGGAAGGTGAATACATAGAAGGGGAAATCGCTACGCTAACTCGCCATTGCCCAACCCACTCACATCTAGAGCATGTAGGCGAAGAGACCGATGGCAGCGACAGCAGCAGCGTTGCCGTAGCGGGCGGGAGCAGCGGTGGGGCCGGCGATAGAGCCACTAGAAGTCGTGGAGGGAGCAGCAGTCGGGGTAGCCTGGGAGCCGGCGCTGGTGGCAGAGTTGGAAGATCCGGTGGTAGCCGCAGCACCTCCAGAGGTGGTGGAGGGCTTAGCTTCGTCGGACTGGGCGTCGATGGTGCCGCACTGCGACTTGATGGAATCGGTGCAGTTCTGCTGGCCACGGGCGTTGCCGACGTTGGCAGTGATGCAGTCGTCGAAGGCTTGCTGGCAGATGAAGGTAGGAAGGGTCTGCTGGTAGTACTCGAGACCGGGAGCGCTGTTGTTGCTGCTGCAAGTGCAGGAGTACAAGAGGGTGGCCTGTGAATTGTGGAGTTAGCTTGGTCAGGTCAGATCACGACGATTGCTGGGATCATCGGGCTCTTACCGGGTCGCAGTCGTTGGTCTTCGCGGGACTGCAGAGAACGGAGCACACGTTGCGCTCTCCGGTGCACCAGGAAGCTAAGGAAAAAAGAAACAACATCAGCTTAGACACATTGGGCCATGGTCGGCAACGTCGGTTTCAAGGGACAGGCCGCTCCGAATTCTTCGTGGAGAGAATGGCTTACCTCTGGTCTGAATGCTAACGGCGCCAACGTTGATGTCGGACGCGGAGAAGACCTTGCGTTGAGCAGAGACGGCGCTGGCGGCCGCGAGGGCGAGGACGGCGAATGAAGTACGCATGTTGACTGTTGTTGTTGGTTGTTGGGGGGGTAAGGTGGTGATGTTATGCCGGGTCAACGACAAAAGCTTCTTTGGAGCAATATTTGTTCCAAGGAATAGGCTGGTGTATACTTTGACGGACGTCGAGCGGTAGCGTGGGGAAAAAGGACGAGGACAACCAAGGCAGAACGGAAGGGCGAGACGGGCGACGATGTGAGTTTTATTATTTGTTGCGAAGAGCGACAGCGGTGGCGGCGGCGGCAGCCCGTTCCAGTGGGCGGCAAGCAAATAGAAGCGGCAGGTGCAGGTGCAGTTGCAAGTGCAGATGCCAGTCGGTCGTTTACTGCGTACAGGGTGTCTGACACCTAGTGGGACAGGAACCGCACTTTCCCTTTTCAAGGTGCGAAGAGGGCGAGCAGTCCGGACAGGTACCGCAATCCAGTGCTGGTTTGAGGCACTTTTCCTCGCTTTTCCCGTCCCTTCCTTCCCACGATACGTCTTAGTCGCAGGTGGTGGTCTTGGCTCCTGCCCACAAACATCGTAAACGCAAGGGTGTATGTGGCTGGGATCCACACCCAAGTGGAGACGGGAGGAGGGAGGGGAAGAAAATGGAAAGAGACCAGGACCAGGAAGGTATTCTCTAGCGCGGTCTTAGCGTGCCTTATCCGTTATTACCCAGCGCGCCCGCCGTATCTAAGGTAAGGTACCTTATCTACATAGTGAGGTTGTTGTCTTTCCATCCAAGTCGCATGCTGTGTCTCGCTGCTGGGCAGCAGGTGTTGTTTCCGTTCCTTCTCGAGGTGGAAGCGACACCGAAGCGCGAACATGGAAGTCGGAAGTTGTCTGGATTGGAAGGCCGGGCTGTTATCGGCAGGGGCGGGTCGCGAACCGACTGGCCGGGGTAGCGACAGTACGTACCTACCCTAACAACAGTAGATACGCTTGCTTTGGGAAGATGCAGCAGGGCAGTAAGCACCCTGCCGTCCAGATGCAGGAAGAACACCTGAGTGTAATTGAGAGGGGAGAAAGTAAAAAAAGGGAGCTCTACTTCACAGTAGAAAAAAAGCCGAGACAATAGCCATCCCGAACCTTGGTGTGGTTGCTTCGAAAAATTCAATTCCAGATTTGCAGCGTAACCTCTCGGGCTAAAGCGTAATAACACACTAGTATCAACACTCATTAGGCCGTCAATTGGCGAGGACTGTCACAGGGGATGCCGGTCCTGGACAGGCATAGCATTCAATAGTACCTAAGGCAGGCTGCCCTGGCCATGGTTCCCTGACCTTGTCGCTTCAGACTTTGGAGTGAAACTTTCTTCAGTGCCTCGTGATGGCCTCATCCGCCCGTCGCATCTTATCCGCCCTCTTACAAAATCAACGCAGAGACTATGCAATTGTATGCAATAGCCGCCAGGGGTGTGCAGAAGCTGGCTGTGTCAAGCTGAAGGTTCTCGCGCCTTGCACGGGACCCCGAGGCAGACATAAACTACTCAGTTGAACGGGATTGAATTCGTGCCTTCGGTTCCTCCTGTCACTGTAAATAAACTCTGACACACACTCTGTCGGGCTGGGATGGGATGGGATGGGATGTTCATGGACCAGCCGAGAGTCGCAGCGCCAAGGCCTATTACATTTATTACATTCCTCGTCATTCTCTCTCATCACACCCCCAAAAATATATATATATACATATATTTGTCGTCTCCAGCCGTGCAGCGGTGGCAGTAGTGGCCGCCTTCAAAATTCCCATCAGGCCCCAGCCTGAGCTCATCTCGGGCTAACATTTCCCAACACAGCTCCACCTTCTGACTTTCTTTCTCTCCAACTCGTCACTTGGCTTTCATTGGCGGAATGCTTGACCAGAGACAACGCTAAGCCTGGCAAGGTCTAAGTACCTACCTAGTGCCCTGTCTCCAGATGCACCAGCCACAGATATGCACCTTCCATGTTGTTGCCGTGGCCCGGGAGACATGCAGCAACTGGGGGGTAGGGGCTACCTTAGGGCACCGATGTAATGCGTATTGCAATCCATTTTGCTCTGGCAATCGCTCCGTCGCGTCTGCCACTGCCCTCCCTCCCCCTTCCCACAACCCTCGGGGGCGACTTCTCTTCGCAGCTCCTCGGAGTTTCTTCCCCTCTGCTACGACTGGGAACATCGATGACTTCCTCACCTGTTCGGTCCATCTTGTGGGGTTTCGCTCTTCCACTCCCGTTCTCCGCCGCCTTAAATCCGCCCGCTTTTTGCGTCCAACACTGGATTGACTGTAGTCTCGCTCTACATCGCGACCTTATTACGCAGAAATCCATTGAACGTCTCTTCTTTTCGAAACAGCACTCGCCCTCGCCCTCGCCAATCCCTTCACACATCAACCACCACCTCCTCTGCTCTTCTTGGCGTCGTTGAACCTTGCTCTTCCTCATTTTCACCCCTGCCGCATCCTGGTTCCATTCCATGTCTCTGTTGGCGGTCCCTTGCCTTCAAACATCTCTCGCGAGTCGCAATGCAATGGCCCCCAGCATTCGATCATTATTACACGGCACATGTCATTGGCCTCGGCACACCGACGCCTGGCCTGCCACTTTTCGGTCGAACCCGGCTCTAGTTTGATACGTTCCTTGCCGTGTACTCCGCAATACTATGATATCTCCGCCAGCACCCACCTTCAGTTCACACACCGACCTGCAAATCAGCGTGTACTATGTACCTCACCTTACCCCCCGCACAAATCTCATCTTACAGCCGACCTACAAATAGCTGTCGGCCGATGGGCGGACGTCGCTGCCCAAGCTCCAGCGCCGTTGCTGCCGATGCTGGCGCCATCCACCACCTCAGTTATCAAAGAGGCCCCGCCTTTGTCGGCTAAGCGGCCAGTGAAAGCCCACAAGCAAGCACATACTGGTTGCAGTAGTACTGTCGTGGGTACTATCCGTACCGCCCGCCGCACACGCTACACCACGGTGAGCTGCCTCCCACGGTATTGGGCGCGGAGCTACCACGAGCTTGCCATCCAATCATGACGGCCAATTGCATGCCGAGCTTTCCCAACATCGTCATCAACTACACGGACCTAGAGCCGTTGGCGTCGCGTGAGGGGTTGGTACAACCCGAACTCGTCTGACGCTTACAGATATCACTTCTGATATTTGCATTCGACACACCGCGACAACAACGACTTGGAGAGTCGTGGCTTGCTAGGAGGTTGGGGAAGTGGTGTTGATCACTTTTGGGTTCTCATACGACATAATGTCCTGATTGAACTCCAGTCAAGCAAGAGGCACGCTGTCATTGACACTGGTCTCATTGGTTTTGCCCAGCCGACGTTCCCCAGTCAAGCTACAACCAGCATCTGTCCGGAAATGCCTGCAGCTTCTCCGGATCTTCCTCCGTGACTAATGAACCAACCAAACACCCCGAAAGCTCCTCAGCCTGTGTAAGTGCAGCTTCGTCGGATTCTGCTCGCGGAAGTGGCCTAGACTCGCACCGAGCTGCCGATCGAACTCCGCCACACTGTCGTCATCGTCGCCTCTCAAGCTTACGCACACATCAGCTTGCGTCTCACCCCATCGCTGGCTTTGGTGTCAATGACGGCAACTTTCGTCACTTTCGCAGCCACCGGGAAGTCAATGAAGCGGAAATCTGGGTATGCTGACAGACCGGGCACCTGAAGCATCGCTCTCAGCTCATCCAAAACACCGGCCTTTTTTTTTTTTTAACATGGGTTTTACGAGCATACCATCGTTGAGGCCCAAGAACAAGATCTTCACGCCAACACCAGGATTGTGGGGACCGGACGTGGATCTTCAATTCCGGATACCCGTACCGCAGCGGCAACCGCCCATAATGAAGTTTTCTCCGACGTCAGTCATCACATTCCTCTTTCGTCAGCTTTGTTACTGTAACATATAAGGTAACCAAGTGAAGTTTATTTCATGGTCGAGTAGAAAGTTCACGTACAATGCCGGTTTTCTACAAGTCTATTTCTCCCCATGTGATACCTCCACGGACACATTTCTCATGCTCTCCTTGCAACCGGCTCGACACCCACTTCTATTGTATCTTGCAAGAGGCCCTTTTCACTCCTCACCTCTTCGCCCCCGCCACGAACCCAGCGATTCCAGGCGGCCAACTGCATACACAATCCCTCCTGAGTAGTGCATTTGGCCTGGTAACCCAAGCCGCCGTCTTCTACGCGCCTCCTCGCATCAGAATCGTTGATGATGGCGTTCACAGCACCTGCTATACTAGCTGGCTGCATCATGTACAGCGGCATGCCTGGTTCGGAGAAGATCTTCTGCAACACCAGCACATGCCACAGCAACAAACAATAGGCCTCGATACAGTGTGCAAGGAGCAGTAAGAGTACTGGTGGGGGGTATTGTATGTGAAAACGTGTCACGCTAACCGACTGGACCAGCGTGTAGAAGTCTTTGAACACGGGAGGCGCTCCTCCATCGGTAACCAGGAACGGCCGCGCCGCCACCTTGTGCGCGTGGGGGCTGAGGAGAGCAGCCTCGTATTGGAGATGTGCGAGCGCGACGTTGGCCGCATGCACCCAGTTCTGCACCCAGGGTGCTGTAAAGGTTGGAAAGCTGGCCATACGCACAGTTGCGCCAACAAGATAGTCATCCTTGTGCCCGTAGATGGCATTGCCCGGTCGAATTGCGCCGGTACGAAAGCCTCCCTGTTCCAAAGGATCTGCTGGTATGGCGTTTGCTCTGCAAACGAGGCGTTCAGCCTCTCCCTTGGTTTTGGCATAGTTAGCAAAGAATTCCCCATGGGAGCGCAGAGGTTTCCAAAAGTCGAGCTCGTCGAGAACCTGGAGGAAGTTCGTCGGCCATCGCTTCCAAGGTGCGTTGAAGAAGTTGACAGGCTTCAAGGCCACGCTGCACGAAGAGGTGAAAACGAAGACGTCCGCACCTGCCTGTCTTGCGGCAACAAGAACATGAGCCGCGCCAGTTGTGTTGACTCGAGAGCAACGGTCGTATACTTTTGGGCTGCGCTCAGACGGACGGATAACGGCGGCTGTATGAAACACTGTCATTGGGAGATGCGCAACGGACTCTGGCCAGGGCCTGGAGAAGGCTGCAGACGTTGCCGACTCCGACGAGATGTCGGCTTGAGCAAAGCCAACTCGAGATACGGGACCCTCGCTCATATCATCACGTCCAGGTTTGCGGACATCGATAATACGAATCGCTTCAGGAGGATGACCGCGAGCAATCAGTTGGATTACAAGCTGCCCTCCTACCAAACCTACACAAGGAGAAGTCAGAGCAATTCTGTTGGTGCACACTCGTAACTCCTTACCAGATCCACCAACAACAGTATAGCGTCTGTCCAGCTTTGGTGGCAGATGTGGTGTCCAGTCGATGGGCTGCTTGTCCATGCGCTCGAATGTGCGCTTGATCTTTTCCGGAGACCACCGATTTGGTGACATCCGCAGAGCCTCAGGCGGGATACTCGTCATGAGAATATTAATCCTCCACAGGTATAAGATAATGGCCGTCGCCAGACCCAAAACAGCCCTCGCAGCCCATGATTCCAACACCATGGCGGTTGTCAGACCTTAGTAAGCCTTCGCTCGTCGTTTCTGCCCAAACCTATGCCGTCGCGGAGTCCAACGGCCACCTGAACAAAGACAGTTTGAAGTACGGTTGCGAGAAGCTTGATTTACATGACGCAAAACCAAGGAGGGTGTTCCAGGAGCCTTTTTAATGCCGGCCTTCTCAAGGCCGAGCTTCTTTTCACGGTCGCACCTGTATCCCGAGCCGATCAATGCGCCAAAGTTGGAGTCCTCGAGCCCCCCACCTCGCCGGTCCTTGCGCGAACACCACATCAGCAGAAAATTGCGGCGGTGAACCGAGGCAACCTCCCAATAAGCTTACCCTTATTCATACTTTTGGGTTTGTCGGTGCCATGTTGCAGTCACCAAAGACCAGTCAGAGGGCGAGTACGACGTGACTAAGTCGTGTCCGGCGCGACCCGAAACCGATTGTGGGGCCGGCGCCGTCCCGCAGTGGTGCTTGTGCGGAGGAGCTCTGCCACGCGAGTCGGCCGCTGATTGGGCGTACGAACAGCTGTCCCCCCTGACAGCTACCCCCCGCACATGCCCGTGTTTGCTACACGAGACCTGCAGCCCGGTGGCTCTCTGTCAGAACCTTGTCCCGCAAACATCCAAGAGCCGGTTGTCGACGGGTAAGCAATGGAAGCTGTCAGACCATTGGTTGTGCGAGCGTGCGTTTTCCAGATTTAGCTCGCGTTTTGAGCCTCATTCGCGTGACGTCTACGGGACTTTGAAACGGCAGGTTCTAGAATCTCGGTCTTTGGGTTCGCTGCTTTTTTGGGCCGTATCAAGGCGACGAGGTTGTGGTTGATTCGTGAGCTCGCCGCAAGTGATTCGCGCTTCTTCCATGGTCTCTGGTCTTCCGTGACGGTAAGCGCTTGTGTTTTCTGGACAGTCGCCTGGTCAGCCTCGAGTAAGATTCTGGTGTTGCGAAGTTGTCTCTCTTCTTGATGAGGTTCCTGTGGTCTCTTCGCTGGCATCTAATTCACACAAACGTTCTAGTAACCTTTCTTTTTTATTCATACTGTGGAAACCCGGTGGAAACCAACCCGATGAGAATCTCGACGTCTTCCATCCTTCCTCATCCATGCCGGCGTTCAGCATGTATTCAGGCTGTGTACTGTCCAACATTGAGAACCTAGGCCTTAAGACATTTCTAAGGAGCATTGCAGTGGCCGCAAGTGGAACCAAGATGTCGTCGAGATTCTCGGCGAGGTTTATGTTGTCCGACGTGGTACAGGTTCTGGTCGGGGCGTGCGTAGCTTGGGAAGCCTTGCGTCGGGACGGAGCGAGGTTGGTAACGGTGAAGCGGCCATGGACCTGGCGTCTGACCCATTTCACCGGACTTAACCCGGCGCACCACCCGTCGAGACGGAGGATAAGCGAAACAATGAAGGAAGGGAGCTGTATGACCACTGCGAGGTTCCAAAGATACTTGAGAAGTGTGTCATTGGATTCGGATGTAGCCCTACGGAAGTTTAGCAATCATCCGGTTCTTTTCGTGTTTAGTGGGTGCGATTCGGCGCAAATTTAAGATATCCCCGATGATTCCAGCTTGGGTAGTCGAAACATGATTTCATCAACCACACGAGTCCGTTGTGTCCCCGCTATATAGTTGGATGATCAGCGGGTGTGGACACTGATACATGGGAGGGCTGACTCTCTTCTAATCTTTGACCGTCGTTGTGGTCGAGTTGAGGTTCGAACTAAGCGAAACCAACGAAACGCTGTCGTCGCATATCGTGTATCAGCAAGAACCCCGTAGGAACGGGACACATTGCGTGCGGCGTCCCGAGTTCATTTCGGTTCTCGTACATGCACACGAATTGGACCGAACAAGTTGCGGCCGCAACGGCTGGTCGCTTCAGCAATCATCATTGTTGCTCCATCCATGTGCTGCCTGATTTCGAACCGCGGTGCCCCTGAGGCTCGCGTACTCTGGCACGAAAGGTTGATGCTTGATGTTCGTACCCATGGATCTCCGAACGAACTTCACACCCACGATTGCTTTCTGATGATTAGTGCAGTCGGACTTATAGCACCTATTCTATGGAGGTCTGATTTGTTGTATGATTGTGTGTAATACGCACTACAGAAAGAGATTCATCAGGTTATTGCTTATTTTAAAGTTTGCGTGTAAGACCAGGGATCAAGAGGATTCGGAATACGCCTACCAACGCTTGTTCTATCCCCTGTGCAAGTCCACAGAAGCACAACACGAAATACCGAGGGCTGGCGAACCTCATCAAGGAGAGGGAGAGATTCGTTTGCGGCGAAGAGCTACTTCTGACGACCTCATGGAAGACTCCCATCACCTTTACGATGATGTCGATAATCTATCTCTCGAGGCCGACGACTTCGTCAGGAAAACCAGACTCCGCCTTGCTATCAAGAAAGGCACCTACAGTGGTCGCCAAGATTCACCAAGAGTACGTTTCTTCAAAGACGCCCCAACGGTGTTCAAACCCAAGAAAGGCCACGCGCGTCACCTCTCCAAGGGGCAAGCTCATCATCGTCAAGCCATCGAGTCCCCGGCGCCCCCTGTAAGCAATAAGGACCCCGCGAGGATCGATTCCACGATATCGAAGTGAGGGAGCAGGCCACGGAGGCTTCGGTTGACCACCATCTGTACGAGAACAACATGACTGGCTATCCGCACCTCGCACCACAATGCTATGGCACTTGGGTCTTTGCCAAAGAAGCCCAAATGTACCGCCAGAACGCTCTCCCCATCTCAGAGAAAGATACACCGCTCTCATCTGCTTGGATTGCATTGACGGACTGTCCATGAGAGAGCTGGGTGAGCCCCGATCTCGAATCGCAGCTGGTCCCGGAGCCGAATCCCTGGCCTGTTGCCCTTGACAGAAAAGCCTGGACCCTGCTGCAGATGGATTTGGATACTCGGATGCGGCTTTTTCAAACAGCTTCTCCACGGCGTAGTGCGACAGATCCGTCTTGGTTTCTTTGACAGGAGATGTGGTCCTGAGTCAAATATCGTCCTCCACGATCTTTCGCAAGAACGGAGCACAGGTTTGACCAAGCCGCAAGTTGTGGTCATCGTCTACAGAATCGCTAGGGTTTTGGGCCTTGACCAAAGCAGGAAAGACCTTTGATGCACCCTTCCATCTCCAGGAGTTTGCCAAGTCACCACACCCTGCACATGATTCCCGCGACACCAGAGACGCGCAGTAATTCATCGGCCGGTACCCAATTGATTGGTGAACGAATAAGAACTCGGAGCCGTTCCAGGAATGGATTGTGAGCGAGGACGGGTTTGGTCCATTGATTGGGAATGATTTATGTTCCTTAGTCGACCGCATCTGAGTGAGCTTTGGAGCAGGTACCCAAATAGGCTGGGGGGAGTGGGAGGGGGTTTCGGGCTCCAGCCCGAACAGCGTTTCCATGCGGAAGCTACTGTCAGGGTCAGGCGTCACAATAGTGAGATAAGTATATATAGTGCCCCTCGACGAGAAGGAGGGGGGCAAACTTCAGCGATACAGTAACCCTACCCTAGCTGGAGCGAGTCAGTCAATTTCGAGCCTGGAATGCACCCGAAGTTCGTCCCGATGCAAAGATGCACCGGGATTTCTGATTACCGAGTATCAATGAGAATAGGTTTTCTTTCTTCACTTTTTCAAGAGATACAAATTCGTCTGTCAATGATGCCTCTGTGAAGAATTCCAATAGTAGTACCTTGGCACTAATCAATACAATTGATTTCTCAGAGCTTATGCGAGGCTACCTGAAACTGTGCGGATAACCAAAGCAAGAGCAGGTGTGCGTGCTTAATAACGTGAGAGGGCATGGAATGTCAAATGTATGTGTGATGAAATCTGATATGGCTGATCTTAAACCGGCTTTGAGTGAATCAAGACGCTTTTGGTACCGACTGTTCTATCTGAGGCATGCGGTTGATATTTTAGTGGTGGACACTGTCACGATTCCGTTTTGCCTCTCTGCTTTTTGAAAGGCACCCTTATGCTTCATGGCCCGGCGATGACGGAGTAAAGTCTGGATGCCGTGGCGTTAGCGAGATATCGTAACGCTTGGGGGCAGCGTCGGCGTAAGCATCAAACATAGCCGGAAACGGAAAGAGACTTGAGCTTCCCCAGAACCACCTGGACCTCTGCAGTGCAGGTCAAGCGCCGGTCAACGCTGCAGGCGACATTGACATAGTGGACTGGTATAGACAGAATGCTCCGCCGGCGCCCCTACCAGCTGGGTAGGTATGTTGAAAATACTTTTTTCATGCACATGACCTCTGTACTGACTGTTGTGTAGCTCTGCAACTCGTGCTATTATTGCGTTTGTATTCAATTAATTTATAGGTCTGGCAACAGAAGGTCTCGTACTTGATTAGAAGAAAGTTTTGCCATGGAACATACGTCTCCAGCCAATAATACAGCCATCAGATTTGAACATCAGCAGCCTTGTCAATGGGGTTTTTCCATCCTCTGAGCAGGACAGGTGGCACCAAGTTCGCCACAGCAAGCGTTCCAGTGCATCCACGCATCTCAGCAAGCTACGCATACTTGTTCTCATTGCCAAAGTTGGCCGCGAACATGTAGCCATGTTGCTCGCAGAGAAGAAGGCTCAGTCCCAACTCAATCCCACTTCAGCTCAACCACAAATTCACTGTTGGGTTGACAAAAGGTCAAGCCTCTATTGATTGGCTGCAACCCCACACTCAAAGTACTGCAGTCCAGTCGCACTCGATGGATAACTTGCGCTCGTCTTAGCTTGGAAAGGGGCCCCGGCATGGAGAAACACTCGCTTCGCTATCGGTAGCCAAGAAATGATTGGCTGCGACCAAAGTTCCTAGGTATTTCATTTTCAACAACTTAGTAACTCATAAAGTTATCTTCCTGCGCGAGAATTCGCGGCGGAGAGCTAATCATAAACAAACAACGAGGGCGCCCAAAAGCCCTAAGCTGACACAAAATATCTAAAGTTGCCGGTTGGTTGACGCCATTGAGGCCCTCATCATAAAGAGACAGACATAAGGTGCTCTAGAACAGCCGTCGTTTTCCGAGGAACGGGAATAGTCGAAGACGACGTATACTCATTCCCAAAAGGGAATGAACAAATCTCAAATATTCAAGCATCACAACTATGTTATTATCTATCGCCACTTATCTCAGCCATTCCCGAGCACATCCAGGGCCCGAGGCAAGAAAATTGCTCGCTGCCTTCCTGGTTCGTCGTCGGGAGTTGTAATATTTGCTCGCGCCGAGACGTGGGGCGCATCGTACCGCTAGCGCCGTGTGGGTCTCGGCCGTTCCCTACCTTATCGACCGCCCTTTGCCCCGGACTTCTCCTCGAGGCTGGGCGAGCAAGTACACCATCGGACGTCCGTGATCACATTGAACGCCTGCTTGGGTGCTGACTCTCGGACGAGTCCGATTCATTGAGCTCTTTTGCGGCGGTATTCTAGAATGTCTGACCATCAAACGACAGGTCATTCCGTACTCATTGGACGCCCCGCGGTCAAAAGAGTCGACGAGGCCGCAGTGTGACCCTGAAATCCCGGCCCGCCCTGTGCATCGGCCCCACCTAGCCTGCCTACTTCTCCGAGAATGTCGGTGGTGGCGGACGGAAGATGTATGCGTAATACTAGTTCGAACGGATGCAAGCTGCAAGCACCAATCCTTCGATTTGCTTTCGTTGGGATTTCGGCTCCGCGCTGTGCTCTCGCAATGTCCAGCATTTCTAATGCAGACAAGAGAGTCATGGTGAGTTTGACAAGTATTAAAAGACTAACGATACTTCTCCCATCATGCTTGATCTCAATAGCACGCAACTCCATCTTCCTTTCCTGACAGCGAGTCTCTCGTTCATCGTCTTTTGTCCCGTTTCGTTCAACCTCACAGTTTATCCAATATCCTCCGCAAGCAACGAAGAAGAGAGAAAATGGCGCTCAAACAATCCATGATTTCTCTGCTTGGATTCTTTGCCATTCCGCTCTTTGCATATCCCGGAATGCAGAATGTCGATCTCCTGAGTCGTCTCCAGAAGCGGGCAAACACCGCCGGGGAACTCATTGGCGATCTTGCCACCCTTGGAAGCGACAGCCTGTCGCCCGTTGGGCGCGAGATCAAAGACATCCTCCTCGGCTCTCGTAGCGCGCTATCGGACGAGTCCTACGCCGCCGCCGTCGCCGACCTCGCGAGCGACGAGTGCGCGAAGGATGCGTGCTGCGTCTGGAAGCACATCGCAGACGACGTGGCCCCCGTCTTCCGGAACGGAACGACCGGCCAGTGCACCGACCCCGCGCGGTCCGCGGTCCGACTCGGCTTCCACGACGCGGCTGGCTGGAGCAAAGCCACTGGCAGACAAGGCGGCGCCGACGGCTCTCTCGTTCTCGCGCCGGAGGAGATCACGCGCCCAGCGAACGCCGGCCTCGAAAGGATTGCTCAGCAGACACAGGCGTGGTTCGGCAAGTACGAAGCGTACGGGATCAGCATGGCCGACCTGATCCAGTTCAACGCCAATCTCGCCACGCTGTCGTGCCGTTCAGGCCCGAGAATCAAGACCTACGTCGGCCGGAAGGACTCGTCGACACCAGCTGCAGATGGATTGCTCCCGTCGGCGTCGGACGATTCGGACACCTTGATCGAGCTCTTCGAGAACAAAACCATCTCCGCGCCCGGCCTCGCAGCCTTGATCGGCGCTCATACGGCGAGCAGACAGCGTTTCGTCGACCCCTCGAGAGCAGGAGCAGCCCAAGACACGACTCCTGGTGTGTGGGACACCTTGTACTACCGACAAACGCTGGATGGAGCGCCGGAGGAAGTTTTCACTTTTCAAAGTGATATTGCCCTGTCCAAAGATCCGCGATCCAGCCCTGCTTTTAGAAACTTCGCTCAAAGCGAGCAAAGCACTTGGAACAAGGTGAGCTCCAATCCCTCCCGAAGAAAAAAAAAAACCAAAAATTCAAGCTAAAATTAATTGGACAGGCTTATGCGAAGGAGTACACTCGTCTCAGCCTCCTCGGAGTATACAACATCAACTCCCTAACTGAGTGCACCAAGGCGCTACCTGTTTACGATAACTAATCTATTCGTCTATGACAAAAAGCATCTAATTTCTGGTTTGGAAGAGTATATGACTTCAAACCTTCGTGTATCTGTGAGACTATTAATAGTAATATTATAATTGGGATATTCTTCTATATCAAGCACTATCCACTACTGAGACTAAGGCACTGGCTATGTTAGATAAATATCTTGAGAGTTAGTGCTAGGTGAAATCATTAAACGCCAAGTAGCAGAACCCTCGACAGACACGGACTAAACAGAATATATGGTTTCCTTGGATGTCACATGCCGAAGAGGGACCAGCCCAAGGGGTATGGCATGGCACGATAGTGACGACGTGGCGCTCGGAGACGGAGGACCTCCGGTGACCTACCGGGTGGTCTCTACTTATAAAGGGTGTAATTGGTGGCGCTTTAACGGCCTCAAGATGAGTCAAGGGAGACGGAGGACCTCCGGGGACCTACTGGGTGGCCTATATATAGGATGCGATGACCCCCCAACACTGGAAGAGGGGGGTCAGAGAAGAATGGTCGTTTTCACCCATACCCAATATACTGACTTCTTCACTCTGTACCATACACCTCTGACATTGGAGCACTGTCTCGAGGACTATCGAGACAAGGAGAATCGAAATGGGATTCGATTCTCTTATGCCTGCTTTTGTCAGCTTGTTTCGCTGACTTTTCTTACCTTAGGCTCAGAGGAAATAATGGATACAATATTTGCTGCCAAATCGGGCGAGCTGTAACGAAATCTGCATTTTCAAGCTCCTTCGCCACACCTACACGTTTTGTTGTATGTGCCGGCAGCCGAAGAAATCAGAAACGGCCACATCTCTCGTAACGTTATCTTATGTGACATTCTCAAATATAATATATTGAACATTCTCAAAACATCGAACATTCTCAAACATCGAACATTCTCAAAACATCGCATATTCTGCCGAATTACTTCATTGATCATGGCTAATATATCAACAGAAGCCATTATCGCTATTCTCGCCCTACTTTTTGCTGTACCTCCCACCGTTATAGCGTACTTGCAATGGAGGAGAGGTCATCAACATACTGCTCCAATGCAACCTCCACGTAGGTTTCCTAATAACCTTTGCTCGAACAAGTCAATTTTTTTTTGGCCAATTTTGGTGTGATGCACACGTTCAAAAGACTAACTCATCAACGCCAGTGTATACATCCTACGCCCCTGGCCGGCCATTCAATGACCAGTACGAAGTCAGTGTTCTTGTGCGATTTCATGGAGCAGGACGCTTGGGGAGCACCTCCGACGAAGGTTTACCTCGCATCATGCCGCCTCTGTCTTGACAAGGCATTATCAACCATTTCATCTGGGTTTGTCTCACCAAACCATTTGTTGACGACAATATACCGCAGCGAAGGCCAGGGTTGTTGTACAACAAGGGCGACCATTCTTTCCTCCCGTTGGACTTGGTTGTAGAATCTGTGCCATGTTATCTCATTGCATTATTGGGGCGTCACTGGACGGCGTGTGAAAACTGCGCTGGTTTTGATAGAAGGCCAAAATGGTTCCCATTTCTGTGCGGCTTTCCATCCCACGTTTTGGTCACTGTTGCGTTACCAAGAAATAAGCTTCCAGCCTACCTGACTGATCTGATCTTCTGCTTCTCAAATCTCCACGCCGCCAAGCAGCTCATCAAAGATCTCAAAGTTTCCCTCATTCTTCCGATCATAAACGGCGAACCATACCTCTGCCCACCAACCACCGGAAAACTCCGCTTCACACAACACCTCGAGCCAGCATCTCGCAACCTCTTCCGGCGGATTCCTGAATGCACCGCACCCGAGCGCACCCAAGACCAGCAAACCATGACCCCTCGCGGCAGCCATCCTCAGACAAAGCCTCATCTTATCCATCGTCAAGATTCGGTCGTTCGCCCTTGCAAACTCGTACAACTCCTCCGTTCCCGAAGTCGTCGACACCTTGACCTTCCTTACATCTGGTCTCCGGATCGCCGCGATGCTCAAGACGCTGACGACAGGTAGATCGGTGTACAAAACACCTGGGACCAGTAGTTTATGGCCGCTAGACATGTCCCCGCGAATGATGACCACGTCGGGGGTATATAATCCCATGCGTCTTCTGAAGGGGTAATACTGCTTATGCAAGCTGAGGTAGAGCGATGAGCGGTAACACATGGCCTCCTCCTGAGCCACAGCTCCCTTCAACCAGCCCCCGCCGGCATGGATGTCAGACGCCATGTTTAGCACCGCCACGCGGCCGGCGTCCGGTCTCTCTGCGGCGAGGTTGATCGCCGCATTGAACGTGTCCTCGTTCACAATCTTGATCCTCGGGCGCTTGTGACCCGGACATGCCGTCGACTTCAGCGGTGGGAGTTCTGACAGATGCAACGACTCTGACTTGGTCGCGTCCAGATGTGGTAGGTTGGGTAGGATCTTGGGTAGCTCTGCGCGTGTTTCTTCTGAGACGGCGGCGAGGGATGGGTTCGAACGGTCGCCTCCCCTGTGCCCACCGCGAGATCTGGAGGGACGGGAACCGTGGGATGTCCTGGTGGACTGTGACGAGGGGCTGCTCGCGCTAGTTATATTGCTGTTGCTGAAGTAGGACGAGCGGGAGGGCGGGGAGGATGAGGAAGGCTGGGCGCGCTGGTTCTCGGATTGTCGAGGTCGACCGCCGCCGCCTGAGAACGCATAATCGAACAGGCTTGTCTGGCGCGACATCCTGAATGGAGTCGTGGTGCGATGAAGAATGTCGTTGTTGTGAGCTTTGTTGCAATAAAGAGATGTTGGTGGTGGTGGTGGTGGCCTGAACCAACGGCTGCCTTGAGGTTTTCCGCAAGCGCAACGGCGCAGCAGTGGAGAACCCAGCCGTCCCGATAGTGTGCCGTAGAATTTCAGGCGCTCACGAATGACGACAACTCTATGTGTTTCGGCCAAGAGTAACGGAAGGGCGAGATTTGAATAGCAAGTGAACGAATGTGGTCCCTGTGAAGATGTTGAAGGTGAGATCAAGGTTCACAGCACCCAGGATGAGATGGGAAACCCACCAGGGGTCCCCTGCAGTTCGAAACTAGCGCGCTGGGGCTACCACTGGGCCTGGCTCACGTGTCGAATCCCGACTTGTCACTAAAAAGCGACGGGCGTATGACTGGGAGGGTATCATCTTGGGATTTTATTTAACACGTAGTTACAACATTATACATAAATTCAGGCCATTTCAGCTTCGTGGTTTGCTCAAGCTTTGGTCTTGATGGCGCCTTCAGGGATGGCATCCCCCGCCTCAAACTTGCGTGGGATGAGACCCTCAGCCATGTCAATAGCGCCCTGCATGTCGTTCTTGTTGAACAAGAACAGTCCCTGAATGGCAGCTGTGCTCGTGTACCTGTTGGCGGTTTCGCCTTCCCCGTTGCCAAACAAGCCCAGCTCGTTAAGCCGGTTCAGGAAACGCTCGCGGCCAGCACCATCTGTGTCGACGTCGCCGTAGAAGCGATCCCACATTTGACCCGCTTGGTATCTTGTCGCCTCACCGATGCGCATCATCATATCGACACGACCTGGGCGGATAAGTGCAGGGTCGAGGCGTTCGATATGGTTAGTGGTGAGGAATGCGATGCGCTCCTCGCCGGCCGCCACACCATCAAGCGCATTCAGTAGACCAGAGAAGGTAACGCTGGCACCGCTGTAACCATCCGCATCGCGCTGACGGCGATTGACAAAGGCTGCATCGGCATCCTCGAGCAGAAGCAGACTACGCTGAGGCAGCTTCGTGAGGAGGTACGCCAGCTTGTCATCCGTCATACCCATCTCGCTGAGGTTGATCATGGCCACACTGAAGTCCAGTTCTCCGGCCAGGGACTGGATGAATGAGCTCTTTCCACTCCCAGGGGGTCCAAACAGAAGATAACCACGTCGATAGGGAATGCCGCGGTCGACATACCACTGCTGCCGAGTCATGAAATCCTTGACGTCGTGGACAATGCCCTCCTTGACGCCTTCATCCAATATCACCGAGCCCAAAGGCCGCTTCTTCCGAGGATCGCCGAGGGGCGCCCACTCCATGCCTCGCGCAGAATAGACAATCGTCTTGCCCTCATTCGCCTTTGCCGCAAGCGCATGTGCCTCGCCGAACACGTCCTCAAAGACATGTCGATGCGCCCACAGAGTCGTCAGTTGGACAATCTCGTGCGGCTCGCCCGTGTTCATGTTGGCCGTGTTGTGCTTCTCGCGGTTCACCGCAATGTACGCGTTCTTATGTTTGACAATGTGCCTTCCATATCCCGGCTGCAGGAAGAAGTGCGCGTTCGTCGGACCCGATGCGCCGCGGGTCGTGGTGGTGGTCGTCGAGACGGAGAGGTCGTGGATTCGGGTGATGCGGGATGCGATGAAGCCCGCCGTCTCGCGCGGCTGCGACAGCCATGCGAGGATCCACGGGTACGCCGGGTCCTGCTTGCTGATCTCGACGTTGACGAGGAGACGGCGGCGGGCCGCTCCGGCGGCGACGAGGGCACCTTTGCGGGCGAAGGCGGCGGCGGCGCCTAAGCTGGCGAGGCCGATGCCGCCTGCGAACAGGGGATTGTTGAAGAGGGCATCGAAGTTTAGGATCGAGGCTGAGGCGGTTGCTGCTGACCCTGCAGGACCGGGAGAGGTCATTACGGGCGTCGGTGGTTGTGATGACGGCACCATTGAGCCGGCATCGTGGAGGTTGCTGGTGATGCGGATTTCAAGGATGGAAATTTTGGGGGAGCTCATGCAGGGATGATGAAATTCTGCGGTAGAGTTCCCGGCGAACGGGGCAGTTTGCGCCGATTCAGGGGATCCACAAAGCCCTGTTGGCCCCTGCTGGCGGGCTCTGAGGGCATCCATTCTCTCTCCATCTTCCTTCATCCTGACTTGGAAACGATAACTCAACTTTCCCCCGTTTATTGCGGATTATTCAAACTTGTTTCACCAAGAACTTCCTCCAAACCTTGGAATCATTTTGGAGATGCTTCGATCAGAGGTCACATGCTTCCTCCCAGCAACCTGGACCAGCTCCAGCTCAAGTTGGTCGACGAAAAGCACCGGACGCCCTATGCAGGTCAAATGGCGACCATCAGCAATCATCAACCCGCAGCAATTTTTCAAAGCACGCCTTTAAGATTCATTCGTATTTTCGGTGATGAAATAGGGAACGGAGACTGCGTCCATCTCTCTTCTGTAAATTCGGCTGACGTTGGACGAACGAACGAAACCAACGTCCTCAGATCCCCCTGCTGCTCGGCATACTGATCTGCACGATGGATGATGGGAGATGTTTCCTAATCACCTCGGCACCCTGAATCGACGGCGTCTTCCCGCTACTCGGCTGGCCAAAGAACGGTGTCATGGCTATCTAAGAAGGTCCTCGGGTGGCTTACGGGTAAATAAGCCCACGACGACATGCGCCCTAGTACGACTATGGAATTAATCATCACGCTGAGGTCTTGTTCAATGTAGCCGAACGACGCTACTCATCTTGGCTAAAGCCCGCTCAATCCCCAACAACGAATACAGATGGGAGTCCCGGATTCGACATCATCTTGTATCGCTACCGCAGTTTTGCCCATTGACTTATCGTTCTCAATGGCAGTCTTCGCAACATCACAAACCACGCACACCCACGAAGTTGCGGGTCAAGAATCCAGCCAAGATAGTTTCTCAAAGGAATCTCGACATTTGGACCTTGAAGCAGTCGATCAACCAGGATCCCCCAAAGATGCAAGCAGCCGCGAACAGGACCGCCCAGAGTGGGACTGGGAAGCGGACCCTCACAACCCCATGAATTGGTCGTCGACATGCAAGATGCAGCAAATTACCATGTTGTCGTTGGCCGCCTTTACTACGTAAGAGAGAATACAATATACTGGTATGCATGCCCGCTTATTCTCAATAGGTCTGTAGGGACTTCACTCGTCAGCCCTGCTCGCAGCCAATTTATGGAAGAGTTCAACGTCACCTCAACACAGGCCATCTTACCGTTGTCGATGTATGTCTTTGCTCTTGGTATGTTGATGTCTCTTTTTCGTAGTAATACCAGATTATTGACGCTTGAGGCAGGCTTGGGACCGGTTGTTGGCGGACCCCTTTCAGAGACGGTGGGCAGGCATCCGGTTTACTTGGGAAGTCTTCCCTTGGGTGGAATCTTCACTCTCGGCGTGGGCTTCTGCCATAACTTTGGTGGCATCTGCTTTCTGCGCTTTCTTGCAGGGTTTTGTCTGTCGCCCAGTCTGGCTATCGGCACCGGAACCGTCAACGAGACCTACAGACCATTCCAACGTGCACTTCCGTCAACCATTTACATCCTCATGCCGTTCCTCGGGCCAGGACTCGGGTAAGTTGATATGCCCGTCGCATGTGTTTCTGATGCTGAACTGTACAAGACCCGTCATAGGCTCCTTCGTCGTAAACCGCAAGGGATGGCGCTGGACACAGTGGACTCTGGTCTTCTTCATTGCGGTCTCCCTGATCGCGACCTTCTTCGCAAAGGAAAGCTATCATCCGGTTCTCAAACGTCGCCGCGCAAAGCAACTAGGCATCGACCTCGATCCTCTACCCCCAACAAGCGCGCGCATCAAAGCTTTCGTCACAACAGCTTTAACTCGACCCGTACGCATGATGTTCACTGAGCCCATCGTCTCCTTCATCTGCCTCTACGTTGCCTGCGAATTCGCGACGCTCTTTTCTTTCTTCGCCGCCCTGCCCTATGTATTTGGGACAGTCTACGGCTTTGAAATGGAGCAACAAGGCTTGGTATTCATTTCGATTGCTGTGGGCTGTGTGCTTGGCACGCTGACCATCCTTGTATGCAACGCTCTGCTCTACCTCCCGGAGACGAAGAAGCATCCGCCGCACCGCACGCCGCCCGAGTACCGTCTCTATCCTGTCATGATTGGTAGTCTAGGGTTACCTCTGGGACTGTTTTGGTTCGGATGGACAGCTGGGGCGGATATTTCTTGGGCGAGCCCGGTAGTCGCCATCGTGCCGTTTGCATGGGGTAATATTTGCCTGTTTGTCAGCACGATACAGTACCTCGTGGACGTGTATCAAGGTACGACGATCGCCAGCGCAGCCAGTGCAAACAGCCTGGCAAGATATGTTCTCGCGGGCGCGTTCCCGCTCTTTGTCGTGCAAAGTAAGTTGCATCCCCCGTCGAGCAGCTGCACCTTGAGACTCACATCATTAGTGTATGAGAACCTGGGCATTGGCTGGGCGAGCAGTCTTCTCGGGTTCATTGCGTTCGCGCTAATGCCGGTTCCTTGGGCATTCTTCAAGTGGGGGCGGTTCATCAGACAAAAGAGCAAGTTCGACACTGTGACGATCTAAACAGGGTTTCGATGATCCTGGACGATGTTCGCATTTAGGGGATTCTTCGACCGCGGCGGGCGCTAGCAGGCCACCCATGGGCCCCGCGATCCTGGCTCGAGACATTAGACTTTGGATGTTCGCTTCAGTTCGGACAAGAAGTAGACGGGAGAAAAGAAACAATTGATGATAGAGTGCAGTCAGCTCTATGAAGTATCATTCCGTCGAAAAAATGACAGCTCGCAAGATCGGCGTCGTGGAGCTGTGCTGCCTCTAAGCTGGCGGGGAGGGAAGTCCCGAGATCGTCCGGGGATGGATGGGTGGGGCCGGGGGGCATGGTCCATGGTTCGAACCTTTCACCTGAGCCGCGCAGGAAACGTGAACAGGGGTTCGCAGGCCAGAAGACAGGGGCAAGAGACGGCGGTTGACAAGAATATGCCTTTGTTTTTCTCTCTTTTCTTTCGTCCTTTCTTGTTCGCCACAGAGCAGCCTCGAAGCGAAAAATGAGACTTGGGACGCGCGCATTTCGGCTGCCGGCGGGTTTGTATAGACTGTGTATCGAACTCACACTTTCTGGGCAACGATAGGCGGATATTGAATTGAGTAATTAGCCAGCCCAAGATAACAAGATGCCAAGACAGTTTGCGGTAGAACAGCGCGCATTCTGGGGTTTGGGGGAAAACGACGAAATGAACTAGTGACACGGCAGGACGCCCGGTCCTAGTTGATGATGAGATGAGGCGGGAGGGTTTGTACTTCTTGGTGCTTTCTTGGCTTTCGAGGTACATTGCTCCTTCGGCAGCAGCAGGGCGACACACATAAATTTTACGAAACACAACGCGGTTTGCCGCAGCTGCAGAGGAGCAAGTGGCGTGGCACATGGAACCGGCTTGACGCCACGCTCCAATGCATCTTTTTGCTTTTCCTTTTTCTTTTCCTCTCTCGCTTTTTTGTCTGACGTTCTGGTTTGCTTAGTCGTGCAGGAAGATGTGCCTAGTCAGCGTCAGCGCCAGCTCTTTCTAGGAAACTATCTTTCTCGTCGTCTTGCCATTTTTGCATCATCATAAAACAATATCAACAGGCTGGCAATAACAGTATCGTCGAACTTGTGATAGCCTCCTCACACACCAACCCCACGATCGTCATCAAGAAAATCACCTACGCTGCCAGACAGGCCGATCTGCTTCGGTGGGCGATTGCACCTGCGATATCCTCCCTGTCGTACGCATCCCTCCAAAATTCCGATTGGGTTCTCGCTCACGAACTCCTGCCCGCTCAGAGTTTGTTTCTCCTCGTTCGCCCATGCGTTGCTTTTTCTATATGCTTCATTAGCCTCTACGAGTACCTCTGGCCTACACCCCCCTACATTCGAATATCATACTCGGCACAACCTCATGATAGGCGCACCATATCGCTCTGCTTCTCGCCTTGGCCTCGCCGATTAGCGCCCGGCCCGACCATGATCCTCCTTGCACCACGCCTACGACGTCTCACTATCCTTCTCTTCTTCTCATTCATTATCGGCAACGCCTTGTTGTTCCTGATTCTGCCATACGACAACCCTTTGGTACTCGCATTCCGATTCAACTTTTCCGGCTTCAAGAATTGGATACAGGGAGATGGCGTGGAGAAGGATGCATGGCTGTACGAGCCCGCGCGATACCCAATCGATTTTCGGACGGACGTAGGACTTCTCATCAAGACAGGGTACGGAACCCGCCACCGTCTCGCGGCGCAGCTCGAGGCTCTCGATCTGACGACGGATGACGACGACGCTTTCTTGGTCGTCGGGGACTGGACCCCCCGCGGGGACGGCAGGCTTGCGGGCGTCAGGGTCCACGACGCGATAGGTGGCGTCATGGCGATGCCCGAGATGCGAAAACACCACGACGCTGCCAAATTTAGCGGATACCTCTCCCTCAAAGACGCCGTCGAAAAGGGCGACGACGCGAAAGCGACCGAGGTCGGGCGTAATTTTGGTTGGGACCTCGATGCGTTGAAGGTACACACTCACCTCTGCTGGCCCCCCGCGGTGTTCGCGAATCGCCCGAGTCGCGACAAAACTAACCTGCACTGAATAGTTCATCTGGGGTCTCGAGTACGTCTACGACAACCTCCCGCGGAAGAAGTGGTACGTCATCCTCGACGACGACACGTACCTCGTCAAGTCGAGCCTGCGGTTGCTGCTGACGCATTGGGACTACGACGAGCCGCAGTACATCGGGAACGCGGTGGGAGACTTCAAGGGCAGGTTCGCGCACGGGGGTTCGTCTGTGGTGATTTCGCATGAGGCCGCGGCGAGGTTGCTGTCAAGGAGAGACGTTCTTGCTGCGGCGCAGGAGAGCTCTCTGACCGAGACGTGGGGTGACAAACTCATTGCGACGGCGTTCCAGAAAGTCGGTGTCTACCTCGACGAGAGGTATAGCCACTTTTTTAATGGCGAGAGGCCGGTCATTTCCAAGATCATGGGGGATAGGTTCTGCTCGCCGCTGGTATCATTTCACGGCGTGGCGGATACGACCGAGATGGAGAGCATCGGGAGGGCGTTCCGGGACTTCAGGAGTCCCGTATTCTGGGGCCAGCTGTGGGAGATTTACGACGCGCCGTCGGTCGACGAGTTCAAGCGCAATCCGATCCAGCACGGCAAGGACTTTGTGGGGAGGACGGACGAGAGGGCGAACGTTGTCGCGAACGTGGACGGTGCGAAGGCGTGTCTGGAGGTTTGCGAGAGCTCGAAGAAGAAGTGTCTTGCGTGGACTTGGTTCGAGGGGACGGGAGAGTGTCGGACGAGCCCGTGGATGATTCTGGGGGAGAAAAGAGCGGGTCACTACTCCGGGGTAAATCGTGCAGAGTTTGAGCGGCTGCACAACATTTGCTGAGGTTTGGTGGAATGTGATGAATTGGAATGACTGTGACGATACCCAGGATATACAGGCATGGAAACCGCCAAAGAGGGCGGGTAGTCCTTACTAAGAGACTCGCGGCTTTACGAAAGTATATCAGAATTTAAACATGAGTTCAATGTCCAGAATCATCCAGTCCGCGACATGAAGATGTTTGAAGCATGTCGTCCTAGAGCGGTATGCAGACATTGTATATCTGAAGTATCGGGTGTCCGCAGCCCCCCCGTGGGGAAATCAGACCGAAATCGACACCGGACCCGGGGCGGGGCCCAGCTCGGGCCCGACCATGGACCGAACTCCGCCCGTCGTCCGAAGCCCACCTCACCTCACATCCATCTACCTTAGCCACACGTGGCGCGGCACAAGACACCGGGCTGCCCCAACAACTTTCCCGTCTCGTGTGACTGACGAAGCTCCCCGATGTCTCTCAGTCAGCGGCGGTTCCCCCGTCCGATGGCGCCGTCGATGACGATGACGCCTCGTCCCAAAAAGGCACATGCAGCCCGCGCCGCATACATAGGTAGAGGTAGGGGTAATTGCATTGTCGTGCATCTTGGGGGGTCTGGCAGGCAGCTACCTTAGCTTCTCAGCAGGCGCGCCTTTGACGTCAACACCCCTCCACTAATGTGTGTCTCATTCTTCTCTCTTTCTACCATTTCTGCTAATTTCCCCAAATCCCCTCGGCATCCTCAACCCTCCTGTTTCCACAGCGTCAGAAGAAAACGGACCACTTCCACTCTCGAGCCATCGCCCCGTCAACCGAGTGGAATCACGCTTCACGAATTGAAATCCACTCGTTCGTTGCCCTCGGCAGTACGCAGCGCAGGCCCACCGCCCCAAAGTCCCACCGTCCGGTCCCTAGCAGCGCTGAAAAAGTAGCTCCGATCCCTGCCCTGCCCTGTTGAGCGAGAGTACCTTACCACTCCAATCGCCCCGCCAAAACTCTACCAAAGACGCAGCAGCTGAAGCAGGCCCTGCCGACATCCCACTTTGGCTCGCAAAGGGCAAGAGGCAACGGAACGCCGCACCCCGCCTGCACTCGTGTCTCGCTCCGATCTTGTACATTTACATCTCCACGCGCGAAAGTCGGAGGCTTCTAACCGAACCGAAGGATATCTCTCACCCCAGAAGTCCTGAGTAACCGCACACAAAACCACGAGTCCCAAACCACGAAAATGGCGACCTCGACACAGGCTGAGGCCCAGGCTAACCAGGGCAGCTGGGGAGCTTTCCTCAAGGTACGTCAAGCGCATCCCTTGGCAAAACAACATTGCGAAAGGTACTAAAAACCCCTTCAAGTCCATCGCCTCCTTCAACGGTGACCTGTCCTCTCTGACCGCACCGCCATTCATCCTCTCATCGACCTCTCTGACCGAGTTCTCATCCTACTGGTCCGAGCATCCCGATATCTTCGCCGCCCCCGCAAAGGAGCCGGACGCCGCCAAGCGCGCTCTGCTCGTCACCAAATGGTTCGTCACCACCCTCAAGCAACAATACGCCTCCCGCTCTGAGCAATACGGCAACGAGAAGAAGCCCCTGAACCCCTTCTTGGGTGAGCTCTTCCTCGGCAAGTGGGACGACGAGGCCGGTGTTACAGAGCTCATCAGCGAGCAAGTTAGGTGAGAGATCAGGACTTTTCCCGAGACACAAGCAGCGAAGCGAACAACCGCTAAGTGTTGCTCAATGCAAAAGCCACCACCCTCCAGCAACAGCCTACTCAATCACAAACCTTTCCTCCGGTGTCCACCTTGAGGGCTACAACGCTCAAAAGGCCACCTTCTCCCGTACGATCAACATCAAGCAGATCGGCCACGCCGTCTTGACGGTGCCGTCCCCCGAGGCTGGCAAGAAGGAGACGTACCTCATTACCCTGCCCGCCCTGCACATCGAGGGTCTCATCTTTGGTGCCCCCTTCATCGAGCTCGAGGGCACCTCCTTCATCACTTCGTCTACTGGCTTCACCTCCAAGATCGACTACTCGGGCAAGGGCTGGCTGTCCGGCAAGAAGAACTCGATCATCGCCTCCGTCTATCCCACCGGCAAGGAGAAGGACGTCGCCTTCAACATCACCGGCGTGTGGACAAAGTCGTTCGAGATCCACCAAGGCGCCGCCAAGCACAACTCCTCAAAGACGCTCATCGAGACGTACGACGCCGCCGAGCACCCCACCTCCAAGCTCATCGTCGCGCCCCTCGACAAGCAGCACCCCCTCGAGTCCCGCCGCGCGTGGAAGGGCGTCGCCGACGGCATCGCAAAGGGCGACATGGAAGCCGTGTCCCGCGAAAAGAGTGCCATTGAGAAGGCCCAGCGCGAGCTTCGTGCCAAGGAAAAGGCCGAGGGTCGCACCTGGGAGAGGCGGTACTTTACCGATCGCCAGGCTTCAGGGGACGAGGTCCTGAAGTCTCTCGGGGAGATCGTCGGGCTGCCGGTTACCGGAGACGCGGAAAAGACGGGAGGTCTGTGGCGCTTCGATGCCGAGAAGGCGGACAAGGTGCGCAGCCAGGCCGCGCTGAGTGAGGAGGACCAGGCCAAGATTGCGAGCGAGATTCTTGGACAGTAAAAGCCCCCGAAAGAATGGATGGTTTAGGTGGAACGTAATCACGAGGGAACGACCGAACAACGAAGAATTCTAAAGAATAACTGGGGTTCCCAAGGGATCAGGCTGGCCATATGGAGGAACAGGAACGGGAAGGAGGAACCTGTAGAGCTAAAGCGTGTTGGCGCATCGGAGTTTTGTCGGCATGCACCGTGTATACGCGGAACCCTTAATTAGAACGCAATATATGATGGTAAAAGTGGGCATCCGAGAAAATAATCTCAGAGCAGTACACATCACTGCATTGTGTATATACTGGCTGGTGCGAAAATAACCCAGGTTCCACTCGAATGTATCACAAAAAAGCGCTGAGGTGCTCAGGTTATCGATGCCTACAAAAGCATAATGCCCATATCTTTTATTTGACCACGGTTTATCTTTCCTATGTATCTCCCGCACCGCGCTGTTCAAACACTCTACGTTGTTCAACTCGTCGCCCTTCACATTCGTCTTCCAACCCTTCTTCTGTTCAAAGTAGAACGTGCTTCTACGATTCCTCCCGTTCCAAAAAATAGAAGAGAAAAAAAAATAAAAGAGCCCCTGCATGCTCTGGAGATGCCAACGAATACCCAAGACGGATGAATGCTAGAAAAGAAGGTAATGTGATGACGCCGGACCAATGCACTTTTTTGATGTTTTTCGTCTGGGTGCCTTGCAGCATATGTCCAATGAAGTAACTTTATGTTCGCGCGGATAAGTGGTGTCGTTGTATGTGGTTCTCGGCTACTTGCCTCTCTCATCGCCAAAATGTTAGCCTCCTCGAGGCCATCGTCGTGTAATGTAATAGCGGGTCGTATTCGGGTGGCAACATCCCGCGCTGGGACGGGACAGGTATACCACCGGCCTCGATCTACGGGCTGTCCCTTTCGAGCTCGTAGAAGAGCAGGTATACCTCCCGACGCAGATCCAAAACCTCGCTGGTCTTTGCCTCGCGGACCTTCTCGTCGCTGATGCGCCACCAGCGGTCTGTGGCTTGCTTCTTTCGCTTGTGTACGGATGGGCGGGGCGCAACATCCATCGGTGTCGATCTCGGGGGGCTCGTCCCGGGAGTGCTGTTGCCGTTGACGCGCTGGGAAATTTTGGAGACTGTGCTCTTTGCAGACGCAGTCAGAGACTTGACTGATCGAACGCTGCCTGAGTCGGGCTCCTTCTGCTTGTCGCGCGGCGCGGATGTTGTGCTTATGCGCTTTCTAATGCGGTCATTTGGTGAACCGTTGGGAGACGATGATAGAGACGGCGAGGACGAATTCGTTTCTGAGCTCGGCGTAATCAGATCAGGTGTTGAGACGGCGGGGCTGGCCCCGAGTTGCGGCGTGGAAGGCTGCGGCGTAGTTGCGGGGCTAGCCGTCCTGCTGTAAATGCCCGAGGGCTGGAAGGTATTTTGATTCGAGTACGGGGCATACGTGTTTTGACGTCGGAATGATTCGTAGTGTCCGCTGTGGTGACTTCCCTTATGAGTCACCAGACCCAACAGCTTGTAGTTTCTACGATCGCGAAGACCGCCCAAAGGTAAGCGCTCGGGGAAAGCGACCTTGGCGGAGTTCTTGGTCGAGGTTTGTTCGTAGATGGAGCGGGAGAGATGGACAGCGAGTATGCGGGGGAATGACGTGAGGCGGGTCGATCGTGCGATTTTGCGCTTCGGAGCCGTACTGATGTCGGGGAGGATGTTGTCGGGAACGTGCTCAGGGTCGACATCAATCGCGAACCGCAACTTGCGAATTGCGTCTTTCAGCGCCTGCCTTTCACTCTCGTTCTTGGCTCTTGCCAGATCATTCTTCAAAGACTCCTCGCCGTGGATCAATCTGCACCTCTCGCATTTGAAATCGTCAATCATTTCCGTCTTAAAGATCTCATCAAAGCAAGAGTTTAAAGTGGTTGAGCTGGTCTGGGGGACGTTTAGAGTCAGCATGTAGAACGTCTCTTCCCTAGGCTTCGTCTTGTAGCCGCACGTCTGGCACTCCGACTGCGATTCATATTTTCCCTCCATGGGGAAGCCCTCGTCTTCGTCGGGTGAGAGATGGATTCCGTTGGTCTGGATCTTTGGCACTGTTGGCGTGGGCGCAGCAGAAGAGGACTCGTCGCCGTCGCCGTGTCCGTTGGTGAGATTGAGATTCTCGAGCTTCTTCTGAACAGCATCCCCGTTCGGCTCTCCATTGACGGAAGCCCCTGCCGAGGCGGCTCGAGAAGCGGCTAGTCGCGCATGTGCTCGGGCTCTCTCTCCAGCGTGGTACTCATCCTTCAGTCTCTCAGCAACAATTTGGAGAAATTCCTGCGCATCCTGCTGTTGTCTTGAGATGCGCTGCCTGAATGCCGTCTCCAATACCCTCACAAAGTCGATAGCAGAGATGGACTTCTTATAGATGGGCCGCTCGTTCAGTGAATCAAGCATGTCCTTTAGACCCTGTGTGACCAGGCCGCGCTGCATACCCTCAATCTTCCAGTCGGGATACGTCTTGCCAGGCGGCTGGACCAATTGGGCGTAGACTCCCTCATGATCGATATTACGGCGGTGCGTCTCGCGAATGAGGTATATGCGAAGCTCGCCCAGGCCGGCGAGGGCCTGCAAAGTCGAGTTTATGAAGCAATCGTTTGCAGCATTGCGCAGACCCACAACACCCTTCCTACGTGAGGACGAGGTGCTGGACTCGTCAATGGTAAAAGTTGGCGCAAACACGTAGACAAGCGCGATGGCGGCGAGTGATGCGCCAGCGGCGTAGGAGATGGTAGTCAGGTTTTTGTCGGGCATGTCTGGAGTCGGGATGTTCGGGATGAGCGGGGAGGATGAGATGGGATTCGGGGGGATGCGCGGGAGTGCGCGACTCTCAGGATATTGCAACGCCTAGAGAAAGTCAGAGAGGTGCATTGGAAGACGACAAAGGTTCCCAAAAGCGCGAATCTCGGGATGCTGTTCTGTCTGGACGGGCCGAGGGACGCAGGACGGAAGTCAATCTTACCTATGCTCCGTGAAACCAAGAAAAATACGAGTTCATAACGTTGTGGGAAGAGGGCCAGTCAGGGTATCAAAGTTCAACATTGTCTTTTTACAGGGTATAGAATTGTGCCGATAGTCGCCAACAGAGAGGCTAAAGGTGGTTCTTGCTGCGAAGCAGACAGACAAGAGGGAAGGAGAAGGAGGAGACAATGACGGTGACAACGACGAGAAGAGTTGAGGCGGGAGTTGCGGACCGCAGCAATGTGCCTAGAGAGAAACGGAGACGAGAGACTGGGAAAAAGGGTCTGCGATGGAACACCAGGTAACTGGAATGGGGTGGACGAGAGGGGGTCCGGTTGGCTGCGGCGTCGAGCTGCTGCAGGTGCAGGCAAAGCGAAAAATGGGGTAAAATGGAGAATTTGGGACGGTCGATGGACAAGATGGGGTAACGACCGAGTCGGGGGGTGACTTAATTACTGTGTACACCAAGGTGGCAGACAGCGGCTTGGCAGACAGCGATTCAGGGATTCAGGAAATCGGGGGCCGGGGGTCGGAGGTCGGCGCAGCCAATTGCCAAGAGTCAATCGGAAGATGAAGCATAAAAGAGAGCAGATGAGAGTCAAACCCAGATAATGCTGAGACTGGCAAGGCGGAATGTGGATGGAAGGACGAGCGGTTAATTGCGAGAAAAGCGCCCATGGCTTTGGATGAGGAGGGAAGGAAGGAATGGCGTAAGATGAACCCTCCTGCCGCCTCCGCCGCCGCCGCCTCATTATGCGCGCCCGCAGCCTCTACCTAAGGTAGGTACCTTAGCTGCAGCCAGACCCGTCACTTCAGGCGGCCCCACCTTCTCCTTCTCACCGTTCAGTGTTCCCTTCTCGTTTAGGTAAGGTAAGGTACCTCTGGTCGGTGGGCCAAGGAGCGCTTCCTTCCTCCTCTCATGTTGCTTCTTTGCGCCTTCCATTCGGGATCCGTCGACGGGTCGCTAAGGGCTTGACTTGGTAAAGCCCGGAGCCAAAGAAGTCAGGTCACTCACTCTCTCGGCTCGTCTCGATTGTCGACCTGACCTGACCTGATGGCCTGGATCAAGCTCACTTCACGAAGTAAAGCTTTGTGACGCAAAGTGCAACTTCTGGTCCCAGCATTGCCCGCTCGGCCCTCTCGGCCACCGCTGATCCGAGAGTGTCCCTTCCTCCGCAAGTGACAACATGCCTTACCCACCTACCATTGGATTACCACCACTAGTAGTCCTGTGTTAGCCGAGTCGTCACGGGCTGTCTTCGGCTGCCAGTCATCGCCCAGTGTGACTGACCGCACCGTCGCGATCCTGCTGTCCAACTTCATCTACTCCCACAGGGCCACAGACACACGTTATTACTGCTGACCCGGTCGTTGCATCGCTCACATAGTATAGCTGTGCTGGCACCCAAATCTGTGTGCAACTGTGCACGATACTCGAAATGATGTGTCATTCTATAACATCATTCTGGAAGCTCGCCGCAGCCCTGTCGGCCCTGACCTTCCCGCATTTCGTCCTCCTTCTGCGACCAACCGCTACCCAGACACGCATGTCTCTTGCTGCAAGGCGACACATCTATCCGAGTGATTGACACCCACCAAACCCACCCTGATTGGGGACCAAGGCACTGTCTCTTCCTGTGGCTGCGACGTGGGGGGTTGGAGAAGCAAAACTATCCAATGCAACGTCACCCGACTTTTCTTCTCCAGCCCACCACCACACCGCCAAAACAGTCGCTAACAGACTATCACATATCTGTTTGTCGTTGTCTCCGACCTTCCTCTCGCGAATGCTGCTGCAGCTTTCCAAGAAATCGCATTCGATCCGTCCGAACCGTCAGATGGCAATCACCATCTCCGTTGCAGCAAATAGGCGGATCAGGCCTTCGCAGAGCCATCCCAGAAATTCAGTGGCATTACCCCTTGATGTTCTACTCGATCTGAGATATTGATACCACATGTCTCGGATCCCCGCATTCGGTCTTTTTGCGAACAGGCCTTTCCCGTCCGGTCTGCTTGGGATTGACATTGGCTGGAGCCTTGTCGATAGTGCCAATTAAAAAATTGTCTGAGATAGTGTGCAGCATCCCGTCTTTTCCGCCGGGACAGCCAGCTTGCGCTCGGCCTCTGTCAACGGTGTTCGAGAATCTGCCTTCGTGGGGGCTGACGTCTGTCCTCGGAGGTTTTGCGAGGGCGCACGCTAGATCTCACCATCGAGCTGGTGCTGCCTCTATGAAAAGGGACGGAAATTTGTCCCGCGTATTAGCACTTCAAGCTACGCGTCTTGTGGCGCGTCTTGCGTGCTGATGCAACATGACCCAGGTTTACAAAGCAGACTGCGCTGCACCTGTGCCGCCCGAAAGCGAGCGATACGAGAAATCCGTGTGTTGCGTCTGTACCTGATTAGCTCCAACTAAAACCGCGACTGCCAGAGAGAGGAGCACTGCAGACTCGACATCGTTTGCTTGATGCTTGGCATCGCGTCCCGAGTCCGGGGTTCCTTTCCTGTCCCCGGATTTTACCCCGGATTCCAACCCTTCTTCTTCACAGACGCGAGCCATGGCAGCCGAGATCTGGTTTGGGACGTCAGACCAAGCTGCACTATGGGCTACATCACACAATAAAATTAGGTTGAGACCTTAGCCCGCATACCTTCAGCGAAGAAATCGATGCCTTCAAAACAACGAGTTATCGATGTCGCAGTGAAACATCCATCTGTGGCTTCGTCGATGACTGCTTTAGGCAATAGGTACCGGCTCTACGGGCTGACACTCCCATTCCCAGATTGACCCTCTCAACGCAGCCCCCTTCACCCAGTCCCGGCAGATTGTGTCCGTCTCGTCATCTCCGTAGAAAGACGTCGGAATGAAGTATTTTTCGACTCTTACTTTCCCTGTGGGGTCATACTCGGACCATCCATCTGTGATGACCTCCGGCATCTCGTTTTCCACGTCAGCCAACACGATCCTGACCGGCCGTGGAACCGGCATCGAGGACGGAAACATGACGCCCTTGATGTTTGCTCTCTCCAGGCCAACAGGGCGCACAAGTATGGCCACGTCAAGGTCATAATCGAAAAGACCATTCCAGAAGATGGGTTGGTCTACGGGTGCATCGAAAAGAACTATGCGCCGGAGAAACGGGGGAGGAAGATGGAGGATCGAAGAAACGACAGGATTGTACTGCGCCGTCGTTGGAAATTCCCGCAGTATCACCAGTTCTTCAAGCCCTTGCAGCCTGTTCAGACCGTCTCTCAGAGTCGGCCATACATCGAGGTGGTCTTCGCCCACGGGATCCAAGCTCTGCCAAGGAAAATCAATCACCATTCGTCGCAGGGTGTCATGGACCTCGCAAAAGAGCTCCCGGATCCACAGCGCGGTTGGCTTGTCATCCAGGCTCTTTCCAAACGGGCTGAGGTGCAGCGTAGTGATGCATTTCAGGGACGGGACTCGTGGGAGAGACTTGAGCCGCGGTGCGGATAGTGCTAGCAGGAGTGAGCTCAGCCGACGACTCGAGTCGATGTGCATGCATCGTTCCTGGAGAAGACGAGTCGCGATTCGATACGTGGATCGGCAGACAAGTGTGAAAGAGAGAAGCGTCTTTGTTGCGCTTGAGGAGGGCGGCTGGATTGCGAGCACGTTGGGCGGGAGGAGGTTCTCGATGATGTGCCAGATAAGCTCTGACGGGAGCTGCTGCTGACGCACGGGTTCAGCTGCGGGCATTATGGGGGCGTGATGTGTAGGTGTCGATGGATTCAGAGGTGGTGTTTTACGTGATGTGATGCCAGTTTCGCTCACAGCATAGGGGGGAATGGACATGATCAAGAGAGATAGACTGTGAGTGAAGGGAGAAGCGGGGCCTACCGGTCGGTGAGGGGTCATTCGGCCCCACCATTCTCCGCATAGCCGATTACGTCCGATTTGGCTCCGGCCCGGGCTTCCATCCAGTAAGATGTGAGGCCAGGTTGTACTATTGCGCCCTGCGTAAAATCGACTTTTTTGCCTTGATCAATCAGGATTTGCTCATACTTGTTTATATCTGACATAAAACAACAGGCGTCAACAAGGTCCTTTTTTTCCCTTCCCTGGTTTTTCGTTCGCGCTATGAAGGTTCTTTGAGGTTGTGTTAGATGGAAACGAACTCGAATTTCAAGTCTCGCGCGTACTATGAGATTCTATAACGGGACACGGCTGGATGTGGCGAACTTGAAGAAAAGCGATGGGCTGAATTGCTGCCTTGGAGCGGGCAGTTGTAGTTACTACAGGACAAGGAAACGCAAAGTCCAGAACACACCGCTAGCCATTACACTGAGCAATCCTGAGCCGAGCCTCCGGGCCTGTGACCATTGTCCACATCTCAGCTACGTTTCCCACCTGAGCTCAGTGGTCTCAATAGGCCATGGCTTGATGGTCCATGTGTGGTTTTCCTGCTTATGATGACCACCGACAGAACGGATTTCATCGGACATGAATGCGTGGTGTGCCCGAAGTTGCATGCACTCAAGTTTGGGCATGCGAACTGGTCCGGCGGTATCCCGTTGTTCTGCGCGGCGCCTTCAGGGCTCTCCCCCGTGATGCATTTTTCTCAAGTGTGGGTCTTCAACGACTTCAAACATTAGCTTCGCCATAGCTGTTTGATGGCCTGTGACAATGTCGTTCAACACGTCCCAGTTCGGATTCATCGACAAAAACGGTCCCGAACGTGTTCTTCTCTTAGAATATTTGCCATTCTTTGCATACGCTCGCCCACATTGGCTTATGCTGCTGATTGCTTTTTCACTAGAGAATATGATGTGTTTCTGTGAGATCTAAAGATAAATCGAAGTAGGGGAAGAATTTCACGGGATTAGGACTAAAGTAATTATTTTTTCTTACTATAAAGGCATTAAGAGCTTTGGGTAATGTTTGGTTTGTGTTGGTACCTAAGAAGGTTTGAGGACCTGGAGTTGCACCTTGGCATTCCCGTTGTCCAGCGACAAACCAGTTGCGGAAATGCTACATGTTAAATCCTTATCAGCGCAGCTATACCATTATCACTCTTCTATTATTTCCCAGGCAACCTTAGCTACAAGGTAAAGTCGAGATTTATGAGTTTACAGATCTTCTTTCCTTCGTATCCGCTCTAGCATTTTCCTTCGTCGGTATCAAGTGCAAAATACCTTATTACTGGCTGGCGAGCACCGTTCCGCCACGCTACACTCTCCCATACCTCCAACACACGCGGATCTGGCTTGAGCATCCCCCTACCTCGTACTGTAATTTCAGTCTTGCACCTCTCGGCACAGTACTCGAAATAGATGTAATCTTCAATTCATGGACATTTGACGGCCAGCCTCCTCAGCCTTGGCATGCGCAGAGCAGCGTCCGCTGCGGCTCTGGGTACACGCGCGATGGCTTCCCGCAAACTAAACGACTCTACTGAAGATGCGGTACTCTAGGTCTAAGTACTCCAACAACGGCCAGGTCTCGTCAGGGTATGCTGATTCTACGTGGTGGACGAAATCGCCTGTGTCGACGCGTACTGCCTGGACTTTTTACAGACTCTTCAGACGGCAGCTGGCCCGCACCACTGCTGCCACAAGGCTTGGGTTGCCGGCAAGTTTTTCAACCACTTTACGGGGCGGCAATTCCTCGAGCAAAACATTTTCAAGGTTCACGTGTGGTTTCTCAACTATAACTTCCATGACACCCTGGTTTTCAAGGCCGCGGACGGAGATATAGTCGACAAACTTTGCCTGAGCTATGTTTCTACTATTCTTCCGAGTGTTGCTGCCGAGAAACTCATGGATGCCCAGCAGACGGTCAGTCTCGCAGCGATGTTGGCTTTGGGAAGTCGAGCACCCTCTTCGAGGATGACGTCTAGAGGATTGATCAATGCCCGTTTTGGTGGTGCTAGTCTCCTAGGGTTTGCTGCGAGTCCACCTGGTCTGGGTCCCCAGCCTACATTGCTTTTGGAGCCGGCTGCGCGCCTCAACGCTCTGGTGATAGAGCCAAGTCTCACAGTAGTGCTTGATCGTCAGTGTCGTTCTTCTGAGAGAGGTATTAGTGTGCTTCCAACACACTAGGGACTATTGCCGACCCACTCCAAGGCAGCTTTTTCCAGTTCGAAGACGATGTTATTGAATGATAGTCATATCGCGTTACGAGGTCGAAGATGGCCAACAATAAGTAGCCTTTGCCAGTGGAAAGTGGAAAAGCAAAAGACACGAAGTGTTTCAATTGACACGATATCACTGTATTTATAACAATGAATTTTGTTGAACTATTTCAGGTTGAAGGTATCTAATCAAAGTTCTTCAAAGTGAGTGGTGACTACCCACTTTCTCTCTCTCAGTGGGACAGAGCGACAATGTTCTTCTAAATGATGTAACTTTAGAGAAAGGACGTTCGGTTTATTTTAAAACATGCCTCAAACTTTTCATGTTCTGTATGTGAATACCAGGTGTTCTCGTCATCTAGTTCAAAAATATGCAAGTAAACGGCTAACAGCTCGCTCTCAGTCGTGTCCTACGACACGCGGCTCTCTGACAAGTCACCGGCCTGCTTGGGCTGCCACAAGAAGCCAGTGTTTGGCGACGTGCCCCCAACCACTGTTGTGTCCTCGGCCGAGATACCGCCGTCTGGAATGTGTCGTGGCACGGCGTCGTCCGAAGAAGTGCTTTGCCAGAGAGATGCTCTCCTAGCCCTCGAGTTCGGCTCGGCAGCAGTGAACTCAGGGCTAGACGACAGCGACGACGTCTCCGTTCTTTGCGGCGGAGACTCGACCAACGCCGGTGCCGCGTTGGCATCCCTCGAGTATCCCGTCTGTGCTCCGGGCTCCAGGCTGACGACCATCCTACCACCGCGAATCTCACCACGCCTCATCCTGTCGAGACCGCGGTTGATTCCTTCAAAGCCCTTTTCGACGCCCAGAACTTCCGGCGGGCTAACGAGGCCGCTTTCGAGCAGCCTCTCCAGCCACAGTACGAGCGCCTCGCCGACGGCGGGGACCTCATGGAAGACCTTGATTGGCACGGTGTGGTAAGCGATGGATTCGGGCGCCTGCTCCTTCGGCAGGCCGGTCAGGCCAACGAGGTGCCTCAAGCTCGCGTTGGGATGGCGAAGTGTGTCGGGAGGACTCGGCGGCCGCTCGGGGTCCGTCTCCGGCGCGAGGGATCGGAGAAGCCAGGTCGCGGACTCGCGTCCGGAGGTGTCCAGGGCGAACCTCAGGTTCTTGCCCACGTTGGCGCGGATGATGTCGACTGCGCGAGCAGGGTCGTGGGAGTCCACCAGCAAGTCGGGGCGGAGAACGGTGTGATTCGACAACCGCAGCCCGTGACGGAGCTTGTCCACGACGGTGACGACCCTCAGCCCCGCGAGTCTCGCGAGCTGAACGGCCAAGTTGGCAGAGGTCGACGAGCCGCCCCAGATGACGACCCAGTCGCCGGCGACGGCCCTCTCGTGATCTCGGATGCCGGACAGGCACTCTGCCCTGATGTCCTGCGGCAACGCCTCGGGCGGGACGGAGCGGACGAGCTGCAGCAGGTCGGGGCCTCCCAGGACGTTGGAAAAGTCGACGCCCATGCAGATCCCGACGGAGAGGGCCGCGGCGACGAACGCGACACCGATGGTCGCACCGGCTTGCGGGGAGACGTTGGGCGGTATGCGGACGGCGTTGAAGTCTGACGTCACGACGTACTGCTGGTATGCTGCTTTCCGCAGATCGCGGTAATCCGTCGAGATGACGAGGACTTGGTCGCCGTCTCGCAGGCGGCTCCGGGCCGAACTCGAACGCCTGACGACGCGACCGACGAGCTCGCGACCGGATATGTAGGGGAGAGAGGGGATCGCGAAGTTGAAATCTCTGGTCGGGGTTTATCAGCATCTCTCGCAAAGGCTTGGTGATCGGGCTACGGGATGAGGCCTACGGTGCCTTCCAGTCGATCGGGTTCAGGCCGATGTGCTCTGTCTGGACCAGCACTTCCCGCTCATCCTTGATTTGGGGGACCTCGTATTTCTCTGCCGTCTCATATGGCTGCTTTGCCGCATACAGAATGAGAACGGTTTGTGTCTCTGGGATGTCTACCATGGCTCTTTCTTTTTTAGGGTCTCATTGGCTGCGATGGACGAAGTCGTGAGAAGAAGCGAGATCCGACGATGGGATGAAGTAAGGTACGCTGGGCGTTAGATTCCCTGCGCCGTGGCCAGTAATAGTTCTTGGGTCAACTGAGAAAACGAAAGATCAGTTGAACGTGTTTATAGGGATTAGGTCCGAGGCCTTCGGATCGACTAGCAAAGTACTTCGAGTTGGGGAATTGCCCAAAAGCTTCGTGAGAAATGACGACGAAATTGTTCGAAGGATTATTTCTCCTCAGCCAAAAGATAAGAAATTCTTTTTCTCCTCTTGCTTCAACCCCCTCTCCCGGTATTCGGAGGGAACGCTGTCAATCGTGCTTGTTGGGTTGCGCTCGTGGAGTCGGGGTATTACGTGCTCTCGCAGTCCCGCATTGCGTGATTCTTCTCCAAGATGGCTGCATCGCCGTTCAACCAACCCCCGTTGGCTCTCCAAGGTTCAGCGATAACCAAAAGCCCGCCCAGCGATCAGCTTCGATTCGTTCGCAACCCCCCGTGCCACCCCTTTTTCTCAAAGAGCGGTTAATCGAGCGCAGAGATTACCAGCAATGTGGGTTCCTCCCCTGGGTTTCATTCTTGGAAATCGGCTCGGCGGATGGAAGGAGATTTCACGATTAGGGTTGCCGAGAATACTCCCCTGATCGTGATCTCTGTCACTACGCCGATGGCAATGGATTTGGATGATTTGATGCCGCCGCGCTGGGAAAAGTGAATGTGCATGCACCTCGGGACCCCCCCCCCCCCCCCCCCCCCCTCCTTTCCCACGGTCCACTCCCGCCTGTCACGACATGTCGCAGGATTTGTGCTAATAGAAGACGGGACCGGGTTCGGCTTGCTGAATAATGGCGAGTATTCGGCGCAGTTGCGGTTTCGGCCGGTCGTCGGTCTTCGTCTCTGAGGATTGTAAGTACCTAGACCACAGGAGCTGTCTGCTAATCTTCAGATTAAACTTCGCGACCGCCCATGTTGGTCGATGTGTTGGAGATGAGGTTGTTTTTCCCCTCCGCGCAACGAGGCCGATGAGGGTCCTCGCTGGAGTCGAGATGGACCAACCCCGGATTTGCCCGGCCATTCAAGCGGGGTCTTCGGAATTTCAAAGCCCAACCACTCCACATACACTCGAGCCGTCTTTCTCACCTTTGACCGGGTTTCATACCTATGAACTCGTGACCACGCTGGGCAATCGTGATCCCAATGTCTTCTTGGTGGCTCAGCCAGACTGTTGTGCTCGGAAATCAACCGAGGCTTTCACCTCTTGCGAAGAATCATTTCGTGATTCAACTTCAAGTCCAGGCACGAAGACAACAGAGAGCGAGAAACGATGAGGGAAACAACACGGCTGTCAGAAGAACCCAAAAAGGGGAATATCGATCAACTGAATTTTGAAGGCTCGATTCGACTTTGAAGAGACATGAATCCAAAGCTTTGCATTCACCTATCAAGTCAGAGCATAGACTTGCAGGCGAGGTGTTACTATTTTTACTCGGTTCCTGTGCTGCAATCGCATCAGATTCCAGCTGTTTGACCTAATTGGGCAAATTTCTTGTAACAGGCGGCACCCTGCTAAATCACCCGTTAAAGTTGAGTGGAATCAAAGCTCATTGAACTTACGTATGATTACAATATTCATTCGTTCAATCAACAATCATAATGAGAAAGTGACTTTAATTGGGATGCGAACCGAGACAAATTTGCGAATTTTGGGTTGGTTCGTCGGAATTTCTGGTGTTGCTTATGCAAGGACGTTACGGATTCTCCCTGGATCTTGGAAGTTGTTCTAGCTTTCAACTTTGCCAACTTTTCCGAGTGAATGGCTAAGGCCTATGCAAATAAACACCACGCCTTCCATCCATATCAAAAAGATGACGTATGTATCGTTGTTGGCAGAAAATTCTCATCACGTTGAACCCGACTGAAAAGCACCATCTACGTCAGCGCTTTGAGGAGGTCTAGTGCCGTGTGGAAGAAGATGCTCTTCGGGCCATTCAAGGAGTCGAAACCGGCCTTTGGGATCTGGCAAGTTAACCTACCAGAGGGCAACCCGGTAGTGTTGGGGATTCTGTTGCACATCGTGCATGCGAATGTTTCTTATTGTACCACGCAAGCCGTCCTTGAAAGATTCGCACGGTGTTCCGACTTGCGAACAAGTACGACATGATCAATGATCATGGCCTTGAAGCCCTGGCCTGCTACGTGGCTGGAGGTAGCAGAAAGCTTTACTGGGACGGTCGACGGTAGAGAGATGGCAACGGTGGCATATGTTGCTTGGGAACTCGGCCAGATTGGGTTGCGGCGAAAGATGATGAGGGAACTGGTGTTGAACTGGTCCGTTGATACGGAGGGACGAATCACTAGTAACTACAACCGATGGGGTTGTTTTGGACGACTTTGATCCTGTCGGACCACCTGGCTTCCTTGGCAAATGCATTTGCTCCTAACATGCGGACGTTCGCTAATTTGTCTCGACAGGTTACTTGCGCGCAATAATGGAAGACTTCCAAAAGGCTCCCAGTCCATCTCAACTCTGTAATTAGAGAGTTGAACGACGTACCCGTCTGCTGCTTATCTAAAACGAGCAACCTGGAAGAAAAGTCAATTTGCAACAATATCATCCTGGGCAGTTTGCTCAGAACAATGACCAACGAAAGAGGCTTAATCATCTTGACACTTGCCCGAGAAGATGGCGAAAGTGCTGCTAAACTGTCAAATTGCTTACGGAACATTGCTGACCAGATATCGACTTTTGAGGAACATAAAAAGTGTAACGTTGGAGATAAAGCTATGTCGTTACTAGGGAAACCCACGAAGGCGCATATCGTCAAATTAAATATGACCAGGTGAGCAGAAGAATAAGAGATGGGAAGATTTAGGGACACGCCATGGAAAACAAATGAGTAGGACATAAAGGCAAGCGTCATTATGTGAGAAATATTACGAAAAAGAGTAAAGTATTCGAGCTAGCTTGGGACTTAGTCATAAAAACTGCAACACTCTATCTTCACGCACCCACTTAGGACATAATTCCTCTGTGACCATCTCCGTCGGCATCCTTGAACGGGTTCAATTTGTCAACAAGCGACACCTTCTTTCCTGTGGCATCCGTAGTATCATCGTGGTGCTTGTCAGCGCCGACAGATCCTGCATTAGAGCCAAATCGAGGCTGGAAGGTTAGATTTTAATAGTGAAGTGAGATGATTGTGAACTTACTTCGGTCGTGCTCAAGGACGAACCGCTGTTCAACCCAGACCCATTCTCAGATGATGTGGTGTAGTTGTTGCGATCACCTGTGGTGGTGTGAGTACCATGCATGATACTTTGTACGGTGCTGGTACCACCGTTCTTACCAGTGGTATGGCCGTGAGCGATGCCATCGCGTGTAGTACCATTAGCCCTGGCACTGGCAGTCTGCGCAGCTGTCACACTGTCGGAACCAGTCTTGTTCTCAAGGCCCTGGCCACCGACTCCGCGGTTGAGCAAAATCGTGTTGTCAGTGCCTTGGGTAGTGTTGGCCGTGTTGTTGTTGTGGTGCTGGTGAGCAGCGGCAGCGGCTCCGCCAGCTGCTGCGGCCCCTGCAGCGGCCGTTGTCTTGTTGTGGCTGCCGTGATGGCCTTCGTGGCCGTCAACGCCGCGACCGTGCAAGATGCCAGACGCATGCCCGTCGCGCTGCTCATCGTTGTGGTGCTTGTGAGCAGCGACGGCAGCGCCCGCAGCGGCAGCACCACCTCCGGCGACGGCGGCCTTGTTACCATGTTGGTGACCGTGGTGATCGCCGTGGTGCTTGTGGTGGTGGCCGCCGAGGCCACTGTGCTCGCTGGCTTCGTATTGCTTGTCGTACTTGTCAGGGCACCCGTCGAACTCGGTAAGCTTGTTGTTGCCGGTGAGCTTGTGTTTGTCACTGTTGAACTCCTCAAGCGTCTTCGTGGGGAGAGTAGTGGTGCCGTGGTGGATCGGCTTGGCATGATGGGTCTCGTGGATGGGCACGGTCGTGTGCACGACGTGGGGCTGGATGGTCTCCTTCTGAATCACGGGCTGGATGTGTTCGTGCACATGGTGGTGTACGCGCTCGCCGGTGACAACAGGTGCGGTGGTGCTGCTGTGGGTTGTCTGGTGGGTGGTGGAGGTGTTCTTGAACTTGGCTGCTTCGCGATCGAGGGTATGTCTTGTTTCCGACTCGTTTCCATGGTGGAAAGTCTTGTGTTCGGTGGGAACCATGTTGTGGTGGTGCTTTTCGGGGCTTTAAGAACGGAATTAGTTGCGTGGAACGAACCAAACTGGAACTGGAACCTACAGAGTCTCCTTGTGCTGAATTGGCTGAATCGTAGTGTGGTGGTGGTCCTGGTGGACTTCCTTGTCGACGGCAGTCGTCACATTCTCGTGCTGGTGAGGGCGAACCTGCTCAGTGGTCACGGCTTGGTTTGCATCTTGAGTCACTGTCGTCTTGTGATGTCCGTCACCGGACATGAAGTTGTTCACTGCTTGCTTCGCCTTGTCCATGTTGTATGATTGTTGTGTGTTTGTGTGTTTGTTGATAGTATGTTGTATGTAATGCGATGTTGAGCAATTAAGAAAGAAAAGGGATCTCGAGGATGATTATTGATGGTTATATATGTTTCGAAGCAGTTTTCATCGAGACTGCAAACTCGAGATCTAGACCCTTCGTCAGTACCGAACGTCATGGCACGCGCACGCCAGATCGGTTTCCAGCCCCCATTTGCAGCTAGCAGTTGACCAAAGCCCACTAGACACGACATATTTGCCATGCGCTGAGTTCCCAACGGTCGCGATGACGAACGTCATTTCTGATCATGACGGGGCGCGAATGCCATCGCCTCGGGCGCCGAATATCTTACGAGGGGCCGAGTAATCCAGCTGGGTTCTTCTGCTCCGGAGCCCTAATTCTGCCACTGACGAAGTTGAGCATAAAAGTGGCAGGGTGCTCTTGGCATGGCGTTCGTCGGCGCGGAATGCTGGGCTGTAGTCGGACTAGTATTTCACGGAATGAGCCTCTAGCGCACTTGACCATTCCGACACGCTGGAACCGCTGGGGGGAGAGAAGGCTTGTTGTTCGATTTAAGGAATCCCGATGCAGTGGCTTGGGCAGTCCGTCACGGCTAGACCGACGCTAATGGCTGGTAGTTCGCGATGTAAGTCGTCATCAGGGCGGACTCGAGCAGTCGGAAGTGGAAATTACCGTACCGATCCGTCGGCGATGATCGCGGGGAAGGTTCAAGAATCGGCAATCGACAAAGCGCTTGTGCTTTGGTTTTCCAGCTTCAGGCGTTCTGACCCGTGATTGCGATCCAGTCATCTGGCAATAACTGAAGAGATTTGCGCTGACGAGGTCTAACATCATCATTGTGAATGCCAGAGAGAGTTCGCCTCAGTTTGAGTCAAAACAGGGAGACCATCCCTTGGCGGACCTAAGCGAAGGACGTTTTCAGTGATTCAGACCAACAGCACCAAACTTACTTTTTTGGCTCGACTCGTCGACCGGGTTTCCCGGGAAGCATTCGACAAGCCGAGGAGTTTTACGGAGGCTCCGCCGCTGTTCTGCCGGAGAGACCTCGTGACTCGTTTTACCACTTAGTATTCGTTCGTATTTTTATTGTCTGGCTCATGCAAGCGCTTGGGTCGAAAGGCATGATGGGCTTCGACTGTCTCCTGTGTTTTGTTTACGTGCCTAGCTAGATACGGGATCTAGCGGACGTCACCAAAATACAGCCGCACACCCCTTTTGGCCTGTTGACAGCGTTAATGACGTTAGGCAACCTAACAACCACATCAATAGGATAGCAACTCAATCGTTATACCTCGAGTACAACCGAGCTTCGTTAGTTAATCGCGATGAGAGAAAAGAGCGAAACATTGTTGACAGACCTCTTTCACCAGCAGGCTGGAAAACGCTGACCCATCGGACCGAATAAAATGGGATTTTTGATGGTTGGATCGTCAAGTTGCCTGGTCGCGCACCTTGCTTCGGCCAATGGACAAAAACCTTCAATATTGCTACAATCAGCAATGCCTCATATCCTGCTGGCCCCAGTCTCGCATGTTGGATCTTTATCTTTTTATTTGAAAGTTAACTCCGTCATCCTACTCAAGCAACATCATCAGGACATCTTTCGTCAGATGCAACTGGAGACCGCAAAAACTCGGTGTCGAGACTATTGAAATGGTCGTGATTAGATTTGCTGGCCTTGAGCCTTCGGAAACCCTTGCGAGCAAAATAACCGCCTAGGCAACACATAGTTCAGTGAAGGCAGAAAACGTCAACTCAGGAATGTCTGGTAACTCCACGTGGTCTCGCAATTCCTCCTCGACTTATTGCTCACGATGCCGACATTGTGCCTCATCGTTTATGCCATCATGGTCGCCGCGAACAAAGACCGATCTGTCAATGAACACCTGATTCCCACTCCTTAAAACGCTGCTATAAATCCCACGATCTTTCCGATAGCGTTCGCAGCAGTGGCCGCCAACTTTGTCAGAACTGCAGCTGCCTGGAAGATGGAAAGAGGCCTTGCTGTCCTTAGCCTGGAATATACCTCTTGAGTTGCCGGACGGCTTTCACCGCTCTTACGACACCATTCGTTCTTCTCTCATCGAATGTGTTGACGCCGTTGATGGTTCTTCTTTGGGCCCCCTCGCCCCTTGGTGGTCAAGCTGCCCTACGCGTTACAGATATCGTGTCCTCGAACGGCCACTGTGCCCTGGCCTTCGAAAACCTCAAGTTCATGCCCGTCTTTCCGCATGCAGGACCCTCAAGGTCGGCCGGATATTCTCTCATCCCCTTCATCCAAGGATCGATACTATCGGAGATGTCTTGTTTTCTTAGCGATTCTCCCAGCTTTTGAACACATTTTAGATTGCATTAGTGGCTTCGTACAATCCCAATGGAAATTTCAATTTCCACGCCACTGACTTGTCACCCATTCGTCGTAACTTGTTTACTCGAAATATCACTGGAACGAGGACACCCGACGAGCTTGTGAAGAAAGTGAACTGAACCCGGTTAGCAACTCTTCTCATTGCTTCGATGGTAATGCTGGCTTCTGAAATTGCAGCAAGCATTTTTGGCTACTCGAGTCGCGAGCCGGACGCATTGGATCGAACCGTGTTTCTGGTTAAAGACGGCCCCTATATCAACGTTTGCGGCGAGAAGACTAACTCGGTAGAGGACTCGACTGCCCAAGTCAGGAGAATCAGAGGCTTGCGCGTTTGTGTCGGCGTTGTACGGTAAATAGAGAGGATACAGGTTATGTTTCCTTTGAAACTGTGGGAGAGAGTGTTTCTCTCAGTCTAAAAAGACCATAAGGCCACACGCCTAACAACAATTAGATAGGAGCAATTTTGCATACAAAGCAACAAAGCCTAAATCTGGTCAGAACATATACATCTTAAGCAAGAAAAGGGTACCAGCTTTGAAAAAAAGGTGTATCTTGTATTGTGTTGTCGGCTACTACACAAGCTATCTACAGCTTCCTGGTTATGGGAGGATTTTGAATAGTGAATACGCCAAAGTCTGGGTGACTATAACAAACGGACACTGCAACAGAACCTGGCCTATGTCTGGCTTGGGCTTGTCGGCGGAGATGTAAATTCTACCGGAACCGGAGCTTGACTGCATATCCAGCGGATGAGTTGCTCCAGTCATTAAGCCCACTTAGCGATGGTCACATTCATCGCAGCGATGCAGCCAAGTAGCAAGACTCGGAATATTATTGAAGCGGACAAATACCATGTCTGTAGAGATAGATTTAAAATAATAAATTCTAAGAATTTTAGGAAAGATTTTAATTACTTATTAGGAATTAATAATTAAATAAGTATTAATTAGGTACTAATATTTAAAATTACTACGTGTCTCTGCATACTGGGCACAGCCTGATTATTGTACACCTTTGTCGTTGGCGCTGCGTACTTAGTTTTCGTCTACTTCCTTGATACGAGACAATGACACAAGCGTGTAACCAACTGACGAACGAGAGAGAAGAAAAACGCATCATGTTCTTGACGGATCAAGTGCAGAGACTTTGAGTGAGTTCAGAAAGGTCGTGAAAACGAGCGGGCGGCGGCAAGGAACGCAGCCCATCTTCAGCGTTTGACACAAAGTGTCAAATTCAGGGGGTGCTCGTTCGTAGAATAGTTAGTCTGCGACCCGTAGTTATAAGACTTGCGAGTCTTGTATTTCTGCGCGAAATTCACATAGTTCCTTAGTAATAATAATATAATATAGAGATTATTAATTTTAATAATTAATAGTCTAATAAGTATTATAAGTATTGGTTATTTAAAACTTTTATTATATATTCTATAATATTATAATATTCTTAATATTTATAATAATAGTATTAATTTTCTAAATTACTGATAAAACTCCCCGAAATAACTTAAAGAACTAGGTACTCTGGATTAAGAGTATTAAGTTACTTATATATAGTTATAGAGTCTAGGAAGTAATTAATCCTAGTAGTAGTATAAGTTCTATAACTTTAAACCCTTAATATATTAAACTTATAAGGAAACTAGAATTTCTAAAATTATTTAATTATTCTTAAGTATATATATAAGTATTATAACCTATTAAGCATAACTAATAAGAAAAGCCCTTATAAGGACACTAGGTAGCTAGGATAATACTTTATATATAGGATTATAGGAATATTTAGGACTTACTTAGTATAGGAGAACTATAGTATAGGTTATATAATAATAAGGAGGAACTAACTTTTAATAAGTAGCCCTCAGAATAGAACTAGAGTATAGATTAATATACTAAGGGTGGTTCTCCTTTATAGACTAATATACTAAGGGTAGTCCCTCTTTATAGACTAATAATTAAATATTAGTCTTAGTAATAAGAGAACTATCTTAGATTTATATATAATATAGACTTAGACTTATCCCTAAGACTATATTTCTATAACTCTTTAGTAATTAACTTTATAATTATTCCTTAGGATACTTTTAGTCTCTTTTTATATTATAAACTCTTAAAATAACTATAATTAATTACTAAAGTTACTTACCCTTTAAGGTTTTACTTAATAAGCTCTAGTACTATTTAATTAGTATTAATTCTTAGTTTTTATTAATAGAACTTTATTATTAAATAGACTAATTATAATACTTTAATTACTCTTATTTAGTAAATTAATTATTAATACTTATTAAATAATAATAAATATAATATTATACCTAATTTAGGAGCTACTAGAGTCTCTATAGTAGGATAATATTAAGTTACTACTCTCTAGTAACTATATCCCTCTATTATAATTAATAAATTAAATACTAACTAGGTAAGAGTTTAATTTAGAGATAGACTTTTTAAAGACTCCTTTAGTATTATTATAGTTTCTACTATTTTTAGTAATATAGTTTTCTATATAGTCCCCTCTAATATTCTATTTTTACTCTATTTAAGAGATATAAATAAATTAGGGATTTACTTTAATAACCTCTAAAACTACCTTCTTTAGGGTAGAACTACTACCCTAGTTATATATAAATGGGGCTATACCTAGCTTTTACTTAATAATAAGTAAACTTTTACTTAAAATAGCTATTTAATAAATATTAAGCTTTATTAATTATATTACTATTTTAGTTATTCCTTTATTACTAAGTTAATTATTCTCCTTTAATAAATAGGCTATTCTATTTAAATTATAGTAATTAAATAATTAATAAAGATTTATTACTATTATTAATTAAATATAAGAAGTCCTTAATAATTTAAATTTATACTAAAGAATAATTACTTCTTTAATTATAAAATTATTTATAATATAATATACTTTAATAATAAAGTGACCCTATATATTATTAATTTAATAATTAACTTTAATACTATTTATTTTCTCCTTAATATTTTAATTAAAATAACCTAGAAAATCCTCTACCTCTACTAAGTTTATATATACTAAGGCCCTCTAAATTAAATTATTATTAATACTAGCCTTAATTTTATTACTAAGACCTTTAAAAAGAGTATTAAACTTTTAATTATTACTATTAAAATAATTCTAATTAAAGTTTACTACTAAATTAATAAAATAAAGAGGTATTATAGCCCTTTATAATAGGCTTATATTATTATCTAGGAAGAGCTACCTTTTATTAAACTTAATTTTATACTTTAAATAATTATTAAAGTAATTAATAATATTATAAAACTTAATAAATTAGTATTAATTTTATTTATTTTTAATACTTATTTATAAATTAATAATAATTTTATTCCCTCCCTTAATATTATTATTAAAATTAAAATTATTTACTCTATAATAAATAATTTATATAAGGAGACTATTAAATATAAAATTATAAATACTCTTATTATTTATAATAACTTAATTATAAATAAAATTATTAATTTCCCCCTTTAATTCTAAGTATATATTTATTATAAAAAAGGGAGCTAATAAAGCCCTTATTATTTTATAGTAATTATAAATAAAATTATTACTATTAAATTACTTTAAAATCCCTAAAATTTTCCCTTTATTATAATTAAACTCTAGTATAGAGACCCTAATAATAATTATAAAAGTAACTAAAACCCTAATTCTATTTTACTAAACCTAAAGATTATAACTCTAATTACTCCTAATATTATTACTTAATATTCCTATAATAAACCCTATAAAAACCCTATTCCCTTAAATAATACTTTTAAATAAGAAGTAAATTATATAATCTTTATAACTATTAAGGAAATAGTAGATTTAATTCTCTCCCTTACTCTCTAAAAAACTAGGAAAATTACTATAAAAGGACTATTATTTAAGAAGTTCTAAGAAAAAGAAATTAATACTCTACTTTAATAGGAAGTTTTTAAATTTAAAAGTTTTAATCCTAATAAGTAGTATAACTAACTTTTTTAATTCTAAATAATTAATAAAATTAAAAATAAAATAATAACTCTATTTAAGAAATTCTATTTAGTTATTTATAATATTAATAATACTAAAAAGTATAGGATTTTAATTTAATCTCCTATTATTTAATACTATAATATATATTTATTACTATTAATTACTTTATTCCTTAGTTTAAATTATTAGATTTAAATTAGAGATATTATATAAATTTATATATAATCCTAAACCCTATTAATTAGAGATATTTATACTTATTTTCTTAATTAAATTTAAGATTAATACCCCCCTAGTATTATTATAAAAATTATAAAGCCTCTCTATAGAATTATAAAAACTAATACCTACTAATAAATAATATATAGTACTTATTATAGGGATAAATTATAAATAGAGAGTTCCTCCTTTAACTTATATTTATTATTAATAAATAAATTAAGCCCCTATTTTACTATTATTAATATATAAATTAATAATACTATTAGCCTATTAATAAAGCTCTTTTTAGTTATTAAAAACAAGGAACTAACTAAAGCTAAGTTTATAATTAAGTTAAAGGAGATTTTAACTTATAAGACTCTAATTATATTTAATAGTAGTATTATTATATTATTAATAAATAAATTTATAACTCTTTATTAAAAGGGCTAAGGCTCTAAATTAGAACTTATTAATATTAAATCCATAACTAAAAAGTAATAATATATTAAATAATAAGCCTAAGGTACCTATATTACCTTAATTTATTAACCTAAGACTTATTTTAACTTATTAATTACTATATAATATTAAAACCCCTCTAATAATAATATTATTAATCTTAATATGTAACTATTATAACTTAAGAATAATCTTAAGTATAACTTTATATTTACTATACT
>JAXISO010000184.1:0-82545 GCA_036785465.1 Colletotrichum agaves
CTAATAATAGAAATATGCGTCAAAGCGTACGCTAACGCAGCGCACAGACCACTTCGGAGGTCCGGATCCGCTTGGACCCACACGGACCCACACGGACCCACTTCGGTAGTCCGTAATGGACTAATATAGAGCTCTATAGAGGTCTAAGTATAATAAGAAGAGGTATAATAAACTAGAAATATTCCCACCTTTCTAGTTAAGTAAGTAAGTAAGTAAGACTTTAACAAATATATATATTTCTTATTCTTATAAATTCCTCTATTCAAATATTATACAACAAACTATTAAAACTATTCTTATATACTACACTTTACCTAATATATTATTATATATGTGTGGAAGCTTTACTACTTTATTACCTACCTACCTTTTTATGCTTACACTCTTTAATACTTTAAGTTATTATTAATAAAAGAGAGAAACTCTATAAAGCCCTAGTAATTATACTATTTAATTATAAAGCTAGTTATTATAATATTCTTATTAGTATTATAATTAGTAATTCTATAATAAGGTACTAAGTAATAATTAACTAGTTCTTTTATATATTTAAACTTTTATATAATATTCTAAATCTTTATAAATTATTTATTATACTTTATAGGGAATTCTATAATAATTAGGAGCTCTTTTAAGTAGAGTACTAAAGTAGTCTCTAGGAGAGAGATTTAAACTATATTTAATTAATTATATTTACTAGTTTTTATTAAGGTCTTTTTAAAATAGGGGAGGAAAATAATAAGCCTCTTATTATTCTTCTACTAAAGCCCTTATAATTAAGTTATTTTTAAGGCTAAATATTTAAATTTAAATATATTTAATTTAAGTATATTATAAAAATATTTAAATTATAAGTATTATTTAAACTCCTTATTATATAGAAGATTTTAATTATTTATTAGGAATTAATATTTAAGTAAGTATTAATTAAATATTAATATTTAAGGTTATTATTATAAAAATATTTATTAATTTTAAATTTAGTTTTTATTTACTAAGTTTAAATTTAGTACTCTCTTTATTTACTTAAGAATTTTAATAAGAGGAGTAAGGGCTTTTAATAATAAGTAATTACTAGGGGGGGAGTAATATATTTAATTACTTATATAATAGGAGTTATAATTAGTATTAGGGCTAGGGTATTTTTTATTATAGGGAGAATAATAAAAATAAGTACTTAGGAAAGTACTAGGTAATTTATTAAAGTAGTAGTATTCCTTTTTATTAACTTATTTATTAATTCTATAATTCTTTAGTAGAGAGAATTAATAAGGTATTTTAATTATTATTAGAGTAATTTATTTATAGGAGGGCCTTTTATAAGGATTTTATAGGGGGTATTAATTCCTTTTATTATATTATTTATTATATTATTTAATAATTATTATTTATTCTAGGAGCTTAATTTATTAATTAAGTAGTTTACTAGTAGGGAATTATATTTAACCCTAATATTATTTATATAATAAATAAGAATTAAGTTTTAAATATATAAAGAGCTAGGCTTAGACTTATTTAACCTAAAGAATATATAAAATACTATTTATTTAGAATTAAGGAGGGAAAAGGGAAGTTTCCTATAATAAATAAAAAGTTTATATATAAGGGGCCTAATAGGGGCCTACTAGAGAAGTACTAGGTAGAGACTGGGTGAGTAAGTATAGGCAAAGCCAGGGCTAATATTATCCGGGTATAGCCTATAATAATTATAAAACCTTTAAGCTTTATATTTAGAGTAAGAATTTATATAGTCTCTTAGTAATAATAATATAATATAGAGAAAACTAAGTTTAATATAAATATTAAGCTGCGGGGGTATATTACTACTAATAAAAATAGCTAATTAATAATAAGAGCAGTAAAAGAATGCCCAGCTACTAGTAAAGAGAACATAATGCACGGACCACATCCCACAGCAGCGCGTTTATTGGGAGACGCGTAGTGAAGTGTATATGAGCTTGGCTTTGGGCCTCCTCCTTAACCTAGTAACTTCGCCTGATCTCATCTGGTTGCATTTCGATCCCGAAGTAACCACAGTAGTTGTCAGTATAGAGAGGGTACCACACTATGATCTCGCTTTCTGGCAGGTACATGAAACTAAAGACAATTGCAACCTTATTATAAGAACTAATAATAGATAAGCCTTCTATTATATAATCTCTCTATTTTATCTTAATTAATTACCTAAATTTATGAAGTAATATTTTAAGTATTTTAACTTATTATAGTCTAGAGAAGAGGAATAGAATAGTTTTTATCTAGAGGATATATTTAAATAGCTATTAAAGCTATTTAAGCCTTTTATTATTTAGCTAGTACTATTATTTTTAGTAGTTCCTAAGAATAGCTAGTTAACTCTCTCCTAGTATCTATTCCCTTTATATTTATATATAATTTAAATATAATTAATAAAGTCTTAAGACTATACTAAGTAAAGATTTAAGAATATAACTAGTCTAGCTTAATTATAATTATAGGGGATAAATTCATTTATAATTTTAAGTAGTAAATTAAATTATACTTTCTAATTAATACTAAAATAATATATAATTACCCTAAGAATATTCTAATTAAGTAATTAAATAAGATCCTTATAAATATAGGAAAGAATAGGAAGGTTATATATTACTTTAAGTATTTTAAACTCTTATTTAGTCTAGTATATATAATAAAGAAGCTAATAATATTAAAAAGAATAATAATAGTATAAATACTACCCACCCTAGAAGTATGGATTTATTACCTATATGGAGTTATTTGAGATGGGAATGGCTTAATAGGTATACTATTCACCTGGATTAAAATAAAGGGAGTCCTATTAAAAGCTAGAGCTGTGTAGAGTCCCTTCAATATGAGGGAATGTTGGAAGACATAGATTAGCACATCACTGGAGAAGCTGCACAGTAATGGCATTGTCTGGGGCAATGCAAAAGCCGAGAATGTTCTGATTAATAGGGATGATAATGCCTGGATTATCGACTTTGGGGGCAGTTATACCCCTGGATGGGTTGATAAGGATAACGCTGGAACGCTGGCAGGTGATGAGCAGGGTTTAGAAAAGATACTCGATATTCTGCTATGATAGAAACCGCATTCAATGAAGACACTCAATTTCTAATGAGTTACGAGGGCGATATTGGTCCAATCCCGAAATTCCATTCTTGAAAAAGTATTCTACACAGGCCCGAAGCAGAGCCTCTGCTCTTCGTTAAAGGACCAGCAGCCTGAAATCGAAGCAAGCTTGAAAGTTGCTACAAATCTCTAGACAGATCTTGGTATTGTCCTTTTCGTATTAAATACGCTCGACGTTGGCTGCAAGAGCCTGATAGGGCTCCCTGTGCTGTAAGATACGGTGCTCCAACCTTCATCGACATCTTCAAGATAATCTTGAAGATCTTGGGACGCGTTATGAATCATGTTCTTGTGTTCGTTGAGGCGTAACGTGACAGTTGTCACGTTAGACGGTTGTCGTTCTGAATTGAAACAACGAGGGGTTTTATCGACGACTATATTCGAATCTCCGTTGTTCAAAGCGGTGGGAATAGTTGATTTATACCCAGTCAGTAGCTGCGATCATTTGACCTATGACGGCGCGGCACATGCAAAACCCGATGAGATGAATATCCCCCGGAAGAATGACTAGAGTGCCGAGGCTGCCGGGCGGTTTCCTATTTCTTTAGAATTTTGCATTTTGCTACACACATGTGAATATTCCCGTCTTGTTAGATCATAAAGAATAATATCTTGGGAACAAGACTTATCTTTAAGTTTCTATGGGCTGCCCACTCTCATTAAACTAACCTTGAGTGGATACACGCCACAAGGTAAAAGACTTAGGGCCTAATCAACAACTCCAGCAAGGGTAGTCTTTAAAGTTGGATTCTAGTTAACACTAGCTACAAGTACCTAAAAACTCTGTTTGTGTCGCACTAGGCTAAAGCCAGGCAGATATATTGTGAATATAATTCAAACTTATAGAATTATTATATTATTTAATATCTACTTTATCTTTTATTAGTTATTATTATATTACTATTCTAAATAAATATTAATTTTAAGTAAAGTCTTTATTAGAAGTTTATTTCTTTATATAAATATTAAGTTTAATAAACTAATATAGTTAATAATTTTATTAGAATATTTATATATATTACTAAATCCCACTTAGATTTAGGGCCTTAGAGTAAATACTCTAGTAGTGATATAGGCAATTATACTTTAATAAAATATAACTTAGTATAATAGTAATAAATAATATAATAAAATTAAGATTTATATTATAGGAAACATTAAATATATTAATTAAGAATCAATATAATTAATTATGAACTTCTTATTTAAGACCTTAAGATATACTTAGTCCCTAGTTTCTAGTAAACCAAGGATGCTGTAATGCCTCCCGCGCTGTGATTCTCCGCGAAGGATCCATGCAGGTCATCTTGCAGACGAGATCTCTGAATTGGGGGTCTACCTGCTGCCACCTCCCAAAGGGCAGCCTTGGCTCCTTCTCGCTGAAGGTACTGAGGAGTTCCTTGAGCCACATAACAAATGGGCTATTGTCTCCACCGTGATAAGCAATAAAGCCCTCAAAATCATCCATCTCGCTGGCGAAGAAGGACAGGTGGCGGCGGAGTATCAGCTCCGCCTGCTTCTCAGGGGAAGCACGGTTAATCTCGTCTGAAAAAAACACCATCCTCCCTGTCCACGCGAATATTGCCTGAGTGCCTGCCGGTCAACACCTGTGTGCTGTGTTTTCTGCGCACGGAGGAACTCACCACGATGGCAAAGGAGTAGATGTCTGATGGGGTGTTCTGGATTCCCCGAGCCCAAGCCTCTGGGCTTCTCCAGAAGTGGTTCCCCGATAAGCGGTCTGTGAGACCCCTGGCTTTGGGTGGGAGTATCACTGCAGCTTCGAGGTCGGTGATCTGGACGTTGCACCATCCGAGGTCGCCATTATGCTGTTTAAGCGAATCCATCATGATGTTTGTGGGTTTGATATCTGTGAACTATGTCAGCACACACACTACAATCCCATGACAGGGCGACTGACCGGTGTGGATGATGTGCTTGTCGTGCAGATCAGCGAGGCCAGCAAGAGCATCCCTTATGATGTCCTTTTTGGCAACGGAAGAAAGAGATGCAGTGTCGGCATGGAGCAGTCCCTTCTCAAGATAGGGGAAGACAAGAACATGCCGCTTAGGAATGCTATCCACAGCTGTTCGGACATGGGGAGAGTGCTCGACATGCTTCTGCAGCGACATAGTGTAGTCGAAGTCGCCTGGGAAGATGTCCTTGAGAATGAACTGCTTGCCCTCGTGTCTGAAATTAGGAGTTAGTCATGAATTTCTCTCCTCTGATCATGCACCGGACAGATGTCGAGGAAAGGGTCATTCACATCGCGCGATACACACACCAAATCCGCCCGGCGACAGTTCGCTCGGAAAGCACTTCGTCGATGAGATAGCACTTGTCTAGAGACGACATGAGTTGTGATCCCAAGGGCAAGGGCTGCTGTCCGATGGCGGACGTAGAAGTGGGGGTGAAGACTGAAGACATGCTGGCAAATCGATGGGCATAGTGTGTTGCCTTTCGAGGCGAATTACGTGGGCGGGGAAGAGGGAGTGAAGGGAGAATAGAGAAGTGGTGAAGTGACGGAAAACGGATATGAAGCGCCCGCGCAGATAATGGGACGGCGGCGTTGGGTCCCATGGCGAAGTACCTATTCAAGCAGAGAGAGAGGACGTGGTTAACTGTTCTGCTGGGCAAAACTTCATAGTATAATGTGAATAGTATCTCACTATTAGACGCGTGCTAATGATGTATAATGTAGGGTCTTATTAGTGTTTGATAATGTGTGTGTGTATTTGTCTAGAGTCTGCTATGTAGGCTCTGCGCCCGCGGTTCTTACTACCTTAGGGATCCTGTTCGATTCAGGGGGTGCTTGTTCGTAGAATAGTTGATCCGCGACAGTAGTTACAGGGAGCGCTTGTTTGTAGAGTAGTTAGTCCGCGACCGCAGTTACTGGAGGCCTTTCTCAATAGAAGCCGTACACGCAGAACCCACACGGAATAAGTCTTCCAGTTCAAGGTTTTTATTAAGATTATCACAGTAGTCAGTAACTACTGCTAAGTTTTTATTACTCATTCGGCGTGGGAACGACCACTTTTTTCGGACATAAAGGTTACTAAGTAAGAACCCACACGGAATTACGTACTTCGTTCAACTCATCGGCCCCCACACCCATCCCCCCACCTTGGGCCACACTCCCACGCTGATGTATTGACGATACATAGCTCTCCCGCGGCGCTGTGATGGGGAGGGGGTGTTGTGTATTCTCCGACCTCACCCGGCAGCATCCACGCAACGAGATCCAGAGGCGAACAAAGTCCACCTCCTAGTCTACGGCCGAGGCACATAAAAACTGTTCATTCTACACGGTCCACGGTCTAGAGTCTTTAGTTCTCAGCCTTACGTACACAGAACACAAGACCATCCCAACGGCGTGGATTTATGGCTCACGCCAACATCAGACAATAGCAGCAACATCTAGCTCGGGCAGGTGAGATGCATCATTACGCACCACCATCTCTGGACTGTGATCAATATCTTAGAGCACTCACGCAACTAAACTCCGGAAGTGTTAAAGTTTTTTTTTTTTTTTTTTTTTTTTAGAAAGTAGAAATTAATCATAATCATAACTGCCCCGCATCGTGGTACGCCATTCCACGTCTTCGATGCCTTCCCTCCCGCTCCAAAGGGCAAAATCCTCGGAGAGTTTGCCGATTCTAGAAACCGTTGCCCGGTAGTCAGACGAGATGGGCCAAGCAGCCGCGAACACTGATGAATAAAGACGTCTGAACGTGGCTGGGTGGCAAAAGGCACAAGAAGACGCGGATCATGGCGCGGCGTCTGGGGGGGAGAGTGGCCTGTTCTGGATGCGACCGTCAGATTTCGCCCATGCTGCAGGACGGACCCCGATTCTTTGCGCCTGTTTCCGAAACCGTTGAAGACTCGGAACCCAATTGTAATGTGATCACCTACGGGGCCGCTCAAAAAAACAAGCCTCGAGGATCATGTGTCGCTCGCCGGAGACTGCCGCCAGACAAAAACCCATGTGTACTCACCACTGCAATCATCTCATGGCCTGCTGGTTGGACATAAATGTCCACCACATCGTACGCCACGTCCTGGCAGCACATCCACTGGGCGAGCGCATGGAATTCCCGTCCATCTCGAGACGACACGGGACATGTGCCAAAGAGGCTCTGGACGGCCCGTCGAAGCTTATCCCGCAGCGCCGTCCCTTTTCCGCAGCGACGCGGCGCATTTCATTTAGTCATAACGCCATAAGCGCCGCCCGAATCCGCCCCTCAATTCCCATCACCGATTCGGTTCAAGGCCGCCGCCGTGGGACGTGGAGCATCTTGCCTGCCCCAGCTCGGTCTCGGTGTCCAGGTTTCCAGCAAAGGGTGTGTGGTATGAGATGGACAACTCACCACGCGAACTGCCTTAGGGAGACCCAACGCAGATGGTCTCCAAAAGGAAAAGGGCAGCAGCAGCATTGAAGCCGGACCGGGCATTACGGGCTGACTGCCGCAGTAGTTGCCAAAGCCGCCCCCCTTGGCTCATGCTCAAGCTCGCCTCATGCTCATCGAGGCTCGTGGTTAATAATTCCGCCGAGCTCCTCTCGGTCTTTAGAAAGGTAGCAGTAGTAAAAGTACATCCAGTCGCAGCTAGTTAGATCCCCCCCTTGACCCCAATCCCCGTCGTCGTCCCTCTTTTCCCGCTGCGCATCAGCCTGCCTTCTGCACGACTTGCTGACCAAGCCTTGGACGGTAGCAGTTTGCGGTAGATGACCACATAGAGTCCATATCATCTCATCTTCACTTACATCGCGCACATCGCGTCCTCTCCCCGACTCCCCATTACCGATAGAAGATACCATACCCCGGCCAAGGACCTGTCAGACATACGCACAGGTCAACGGTGGCACCACGCACAGGGCCGAGCCGTCTTGGAACTAGCCGTCTTCTAGCAACACGCCGTCATCACCCGCGAATGAACCATCTCATATTTCATCATCGACCACGCGAAGCTCTGCGCCTAACGACATAACCCTCTGGGCTGCGCAATCTGCCCGTTTCCCGCTGAAGACAAAAACCCACACACCCCCCCCTAGGCTGAGTAATTGCTGCAATCTTACAGGCCCGGCAAGCCAGAGCCGACCCCTCGTCCCTACCCCGTGGCATGCCCGCTCGCTGCCCCAAAGAAGAAAACACACCGTTGCAGCCACCAGATCTGTGAATCATCATTCCTCTCATTGGTCGGTCAGACCTCCGCGGCGCGCGTGGTCTCTTTGACCTTTTCTTCTTACTGCAAGGTCCAGTCCCGTCTTGATCTGGGACCCGGGAGGGCGCATTGACCGTTGTGCTTGTCTGAAAAAGAGGAACTCGACTAATACGTGAGTCTCTTTTTGCAATGGAGCGGAGCTAAGCGTGACGGAGCTTACACAACGTCGAACCACCCTTCTCCAAAGCTGCAAGGTAGCAGCAGCTTCGTCTTCCTGAACCTCACCTCATCAGCTCCGGAATAGCATCAGCCCTCCTCTACACTCTCGCCATCATGGGCGACACCGAGCCTGGGCCAGAGCTGAAGCTCTCGATACTCAACCCGGACCCGCAGAGAGTCCCCGGACCTCGTCTACTTCACCAGCTCGTGCGTTCCACATCAGATGACTCCCTACCGGCAATCCACTCCCTCGATGCTGAGGGACGAGAATCGACATGGTCGTATGCCCAGCTTCACCACGCCGCAGATGCGCTAGCAGCGAGAATCTCTGCTGCTGCTGCTGCTGCCGCTGCCGGCAAGAAGCGCTCTGCGGAGGGAGACGAGTTCGTCGTGCCCATCTTGGTCCCCCAATGTCCACAGCTCTACATATCGATGCTGGCCATCCTCAAAGCAGGAGGTGCCTTCTGCCCTTTGCATCTTGACGCGCCCCCAGAGAGAGTGCGTTTCATCCTCGAAGATGTAGCCGCAAAGGTCGTCATCGTCACTCGTGATCTGGTACCCAAGATTCCCCAAGATGATCAGGAGAGGACCGTCCTGGTAGTAGACGAAGCTGTCGTAGAAGAAGAAGAAGAAGAAGAAGGAGGAGGAGGAGGAGGAGAAATAGAAAAAGAGCCGCCCTCACCCCCAACACCAAGGATGATAGAACCGGCCACGACGCCCGAAAACCTGGCATATGTCATGTACACGTCCGGCTCCACAGGCACGCCCAAGGGCGTCGGCGTCTCTCACGACGCCGCAACCCAGAGCCTGCTGGCTCACGACCGCCACGTCCCCAGCTTCAAACGCTTTCTGCAGTTCGCGTCTCCGACCTTTGACGTGTCCGTCTTCGAAATCTTCTTCCCGCTCTTCCGCGGATGCACTCTCGTCACCTGCGACCGCGGCCGCATGCTCAACGACCTGCCGGCCGTCATCGGGACCCTTGAAGTCGACGCGTGCGAGCTGACGCCGACGGTGGCCGGCAGCCTGCTGCGTTCGCGGAAAAACGCGCCCCGTCTGCGGTTGTTGCTGACCATCGGCGAGATGTTGACGGAGTCGGTCGTCAGGGAGTTTGGTGGTGGTACGGAGGCTGAGAGCATACTATGGGGCATGTACGGCCCGACGGAGGCGGCCATTCATTGGTAAGTCGGCTTCCGCTCCGCAGATTGTACGCAGGCCAAGACTTACAACGTGCAGCACTCTTCGTCCTCGGTATCCTACAGACTGCCATCCCTCAAACATTGGTCTCCCCCTGGATTCTGTGTCCTGCTTTGTGGCTGCCATTCCAGGTGAAGGCGAATCTTATGAGTTCAAGCTTCTCCCGCTTGGCGAGACCGGAGAGCTCGTCATCGGAGGACACCAACTCGCCAATGGTTACCTCAATAGACCGGAGCAAACAAAAGCCGCATTTTTCCATACCCCCTATGGCCGTGTCTATCGGACCGGAGACAAGGCGCGGATGAATCAAGATGGAACCATGGAATGCCTCGGCCGAATATCCGACGGTCAGGTGAAGCTTCGCGGTCAGAGGATCGAGCTCGGCGAAGTCGAACAGGCGGCGATGCGGACGACCGGCTGCCACAGCGCGATTGCCATGGTTCTGGGCGGGATCCTGGTTGCCTTTTGCGCCGTTGACGAGGACGCGAGCTCCAAGACGAAAGCGGAAGAAATCACAGACACATGTCGCGAATGGCTGCCGTCGTTCATGGTTCCTGGCGATGTAGTTCTCATGAGGAGCTTCCCAAGGCTACCATCCGGGAAAGTCGACCGGAAACAACTCAAGAGCGATTATGAATCAAGTAGGCAGTCTTCTTCTACAGCATCGACAGAGTCAAGTGATCCTTTCGAGCGAGAAATCGCCGGAATCGTGTCGGATCTTCTTGGCGTCCAAGTCATGCCTTGGACAAATCTTGGATCTTCGGGTGTCGATTCCCTGATGACCATCAGGCTCGCTTCGGCATTGAGAGAAAAGGGGTTTTCCGTCTCTGCGACGGATGTGCTTGAGTCAAAAACCCTTGATGGTCTATGTTCTCAGCTGCGGGTTGCTGCATCAACTACATCGGAGCATGCCGAAGACACGCAGTCCGCAATACACTCTGAAATTCCAACCAGCGAGTTCCTGAAAAAGAACCCCGAGATTTCATCGTATCAGAAGGAAATTGAGTCCGTTCAAAGGTGTACACCACTGCAAAATGCAATGCTTGCTGAGACTGTAGCCGATCCTCGAGCTTACTGCAACTGGATCGAGCTCGAGTTCCTTGCTGGATCCGCTTCCGAAGATGTCGAGAAATGGTTTCGCGAAGTTATCACAAGTAATACCATTTTTCGTTCCGGATTCCTTCCATTCGAACGGGGTTTTGCGCAGATCGTCTTCACTCACCTACCTCTGTCTTCAGTCCGACACGTTGCGCAGTTTAGCAAAGACTTCTCATTGACGTCAGACGAGGACTTTCTTCATCCGTTCAGAGTCCAGATCCAGAAGGCGGATTCCAGCGATGGCGTTCGCGTTCTCTTGCAACTACATCATGCCATTTACGACGGATGGTCCGTCGATATGCTCCTGGAAGACTTGGCTATATTGGTAGCTGGGGGATCATTGCAGCCACGTCCACAATTCAAGAACGTCGCCAATTTGTTCAGCGATCCCAATTTAAAAGGTCGCATGGACGACGCTCGCACTTTCTGGGCCGAACATTTACTCGGCTGGCAAAGACACGGTCTGCCACGGCTCATGGGTCGTCCTCCAGACAGTTCAGAGGTCCACACCACAATCAAGAAGCTCAGCATCTCACAGGCCGATCTGGACCATGGTGCCAGCCACTTCCAGTGCCACCCGCAAGCGTTCTTCCAAGCGGCTCTTGCATGGCTGTGGTCAGGTCTTCAGGGACAAGCCGACGTCGTTATCGGTTCCGTTTCTTCGGGAAGGACAATCCCGGTCACCAACGTCGAGCGTGTTATGGGGCCTTGCATCGCGTCGACACCCCTGCGTGTGAATCTTATGGGGATGACCACCATCGCTGATCTCATCTACGCCATACACGCCGCCAACCGGCAAGTCCTGCAATACGGTATCTTGCCATTGAACGAGATCAAGAAGCTGTGCGGTCTTGGTCCTGGAGACTCTCTCTTTGACCTTTTATTCGTCTACCAGGAGTCTCTTTACAGCAAAGCTCGGAATTCCGGCCAAGTACGCGAGGTGGCACACCAGGACTTCCTTGAGACCAGCTTGCTTGTCGAGATAGAGCCTTCTGCCGATGGCCCCAGCTGCCGCATCACTCATCACACGAAAGCGGTTTCGGACGAACACGCAAGCTTGCTGGTAGACCAATTGGAGTCTGTCGTGTCCTACATCGTCCGTCAGCACAAGGCCCAACTCGACACTATTGGAGAAGGTCTCGCCTCTGAGCTGACGTCCATCTTCAACGCCACTCCCTCGACTCTCACGACAGTTCCTGACTTGGCTACGATTTTCGAGCAAGCAGTAGATCTCGCACCCGACGCAGTCGCAGTACGATTCGCGAACTCTCTCGAGGATGATGCCGTCAAGTCAATATCCTACATGGACTTGAACTCATCAGCCAATCAAATTGCACGCTTTTTGCTGCAGCAAGGCGCCAAAGCTGGCGACATCGTCGGTCTCATCATGGAGAAGTCGATCCCACTATATGCAGCGATGCTCGGAATCTTGAAGGCTGGCTGCGCCTACCTACCCCTCTTGCCATCAACACCAACAGAGAGAATGCGTGCTATCCTGACACAGGCCGAAGTCGGCCTCTGTGTCGCTGATCCGGAGATCTCGGCGGCTTTGGAAGATGTCTCCTCGTGCCACTTCGTCGACATCCGTTCAACGAACACCTCCAATGAGTCCTCCGACAACATCTGCGTGCCTGCGAATCCAGACCGTCCCGCATACGTAATTTACACGTCTGGCACGACCGGCAAGCCCAAAGGCGTCGTCGTCACCCAGAAGAACATCGCGGGCAACCTCGACGTCCTCTCCCGCATCTACCCCATCACCAACCACTCCCGTTTCCTTCAAGCATGTTCACAGGCGTTTGACGTTTCTGTTTTTGAAATTTTCTTTACTTGGAAGGTGGGCGCTTGTCTGTGCTCCGGCACCAATGATACCCTGTTCGAAGATCTCGAGCGCGCCATCCGTTTCTTGGGATGCACCCATCTCAGCATGACCCCCACCGTCGCCTCGTTGGTAGACCCTCGCAACGTGCCTGGCGTAGAGTTCCTGGTCACCGCGGGCGAGCCGATGACCGCCGTCGTAGCGAAGAAATGGACCGGTTATCTTTATCAAGGTAAGCAGATCGAGACGGCTACAGCAGCTATCACTCGAGACTCATGATACTATAGGCTACGGCCCTGCGGAAACGACGAATATTTGTACGGTCAGGAAGATGAACCCGGGCGACTTCATCGATCACCTCGGATTCTCATTCGAAAACACCTCGACAATCATCCTCGGACCCGGAAACCTGAAGCCCGTCCCTATCGGATTCGCCGGCGAATTATGCTTCGGAGGCGACCAGGTCGCTGCCGGCTACCTAGGCATGCCGGAACTCACCGACTCGAAATTCATCGACCATCCTCAGCTCGGCAGGATCTACCGTTCCGGAGACATGGGGCGCATGCTCCCGGACGGGTCTCTGATGGTGCTGGGCCGCATGGACGACCAACTCAAGCTCCGCGGACAACGCATCGACACTGGTGAGATCAGCAGCATCGTCACCACCTCCGGGCTGGCCACATCCAACGCGGCCGTCATTGTCGGTCGCAGCAACTCGCCAGCAACGCAACTCGCCGTATTCTACGTCCCCTCCAACGGCATTGATACCGATTTCGAGGTCTTGCCGATTGACGAGAAACGCGCAGAGGCAAATAACACCCTCTTTGGACTCCTGCGATCCCGGCTGCCCGCCTACATGGTCCCGACCTACTTGTTTCCCATCAGCACCATTCCGCTTACTTCAAGCGGGAAGATCGATCGATCCAAGCTGCAATCGTCTTTCCGAGACTTCCCTCAAGAATACGTGAGTCTAGCTGCTGGGTCGTCTGCGCAACAGGAAGATGAGAGCGCGTGGTCCGAGGATGAGAAGACGATTGCGCTGGCTTTGTCTCGGGTGATGAGCGTGTCTATCGAGGAAATAGCTCGGTGGCAACCATTCGCTGCTGTCGGTCTCGATTCCATTTCCGCCATATCCCTGGCGAGAGCGCTGCAGAGCAGCTTCCACTGCAAAGTGCCTGTCTCCTTGATCTTGCGGTCTGGAAGTGTGGCTCGCCTTGCCCATGAGATTTCGTCTCAGTCGTCGGAGGCCAAGGTCACCAACACGGATCTCACGGGTACCCTCTTTCCTCCTGAGTATGTTGACGCAATCAAGGATGAATTTGCAAAAGCCGGAAAGTCAGCCAAGGCAGTTCTTCCCTGCACACCACTCCAAGAAGCCATGTTATCATCGAACGCCACTTCGTCTTACTCCAATCAGCTTCTTTTCAAGCTGCGCGTGTCTGAGTCACACATGAAGACATTCTGGCAAGAGATGTGTCGACGTCACGACATCCTCAGGACCTGCTTCATCACCACCAAAGACTCGCAAAGAGCAGTTGCGCAGGTTATTCTGGAGTCTTGGCCGATACCGTGGGAGAAGATCGAGTCAAGCAGCTTGAAAGAAGCCGCTGGTGTTCATGCAAACTGTCTGGCCAATCCTCTCGATTCGCACGTACCCCCAGTCTCAATTGCTATCATCAGGACAGAGGACCAAGGATACCTCTCATTCGTTTGCCACCACGCACTTTACGATGGCGTGGCAATTGAGACACTTCTTTCAGAGGTCGAAAATTTGGCACTTGGAAACTCATTGGAACCCCCTGTTGACTATTTGCCAATTTTGACCGAGATGCTCAACTCTCAGAATGACAAAGACGACTTTTGGACAGACCTCTTCGACAAGTTCCGGCCTGCGCAACACAAGATCTCTTCAAGCAGCCCAGAGAGCACGAGACGAGAAAACTCATTAGTCGCAAACGGATCGCTCGACATCCCACTCAGCGGTCTCCAATCCGTATGCAAAACCGTGGGCGTGTCGACGCTCTCTTTCTTTCAGACAACTTGGTCCGTCTTCTTAAGTCTCATGTACGGGGAGACGGACCTCTGTTTCGGTAACGTCATGAGCGGCCGAGCCTTGAATGTCGAGGGGATCGACCGCCTGGTTGCGCCGTGTTTCAACACCGTGCCTGTACGCATCGAGCTGTCGTCGTCGACTCAAGTGCTCGCGGTGCTGAAAAGATTTCAAAATCTCAACCCCCGTCTCCTGGAGCACCAGTTCTGCCCTCTCCGCACGATTCAGAACCGGGTTTCGAAGAGTGGCGTGCAACTGTTCGACTCGATCCTCCTGCTGCAGCAGCCTCGGAAGGAGAGAGAGACTTCGGTTTGGGAGCTGCTGGAAGACAACGGATCCATGGGGGTGCCGCTGGTTTGCGAAGTTACCCCATCTCCTCGCACCAATTCTGTTTCCGTCAAACTTCACTCCAACGGACACTCCATAACGCAAGAACTCTTGACGGGACTTCTTCACGTCTTTTCGTATCTTGTAACGTCTATCGCCGAGCACCCTTCTGCAAGCGTGCCGCCTCGAGAAGACCTCCCGGAAGATGTAAGACGCTTACTCGAGGGCGTCATTGTTAAGAATATGACCAATCACGTTGAGCCGGTTGACACAGACTTGAAAGACGGTCCAGATGAGAACTGGAGCGATACAGAGAAGCAAATCAGATCAATCGTCGCAGAATTATCAAAGACGCCAATCTCCAATATTCGCCGAACCACGACCATTTTTCAACTGGGCCTGGACAGTATCAATGCCGTTCAACTTGCCGCCATCATGCGGGACCAAGGTCTGCAGCTTTCTGCCTTGGAAGTCATCGAGTTTCCCACCTGCGCAAGAATGGCAAGTCGCCTCGCGACTGCGACTAAGCAAGAAACGGTGCGGTACGACTTTGCCAAATTTGAGCGAGAGGTCGGACACGCCTCGCCCGGCGACGGCGCTGAGAGGATCCTGCCCTGCACCCCTGTGCAGTGCGCCATGTTGAACGACTTCGTACAGTCTGATGGCAAGGATTATTTGAACTACTTGGCTTTTGCTCTGGACCAAGGAATATCTCTGGACCAGATCCGGACTGCATGGAACACCCTCCTAGCTCACCACGATATCTTGAGAACCGGCTTTCTGCCCACACAACATCGGGACGCCTCATTCGCCATGGTTCGGTACAGACCCGATGGCGTGAAATTGCCACTGACTGTTCATGGCCAAGACGTGGACTCTTTTAACGTCACGAAGTGGATGCTGGACACCGTCCACCGCGTCCTTCACTCTTTGCAGAACCCTCCATGGGCTGTAGCACTCGAGCGCCGCGATTCGAATGTGACGATGCACATCATGATGCATCACGCTCTTTACGATGCGTATTCCCTGCAGCTAATCTTGAGAGACTTAGCAGCCCTGTTCGCCAACAGCGCTCCCGCAGAACACCCCCCTCTCGAAGATGCGCTTTCGGGGATTCTTCAGGCAGCCACCGAGAACGAAGAGTCTGAAGGTTTCTGGAAACAGAAGTCTTCGGAAGTAGTCGTCAACCGCTTCCCCACGTTCACTCCCTTGTCCGAGGAATCGCCAGAACTGGATTCAATGACCAAGACAACGGGCACGACCCTCAAAGAACTTACAGAACAAGCCAAACAAGTCGGCGTACCCGCTCAAGTCCTCTTCGAAGCCGCATGGACAAGGGTTCTGTCCGCATACCTCGGCGAAGAAGACGTCGTGTTCGGAGTCGTTTTGTCAGGCCGCATCGACGAACATACCAAGAGCGCAGTCTTCCCCTGCATCAATACCGTCCCAGTCGTGGCACATAACAGGTCCTCCAATTCAGAGCTGCTGCGGCAAATGTTGGAATACCACAACCAGCTCCTCAAGCACCAGCACGCCCCCCTTGCCCAGATCCAGCGGTGGCTCGGGCACCCGAACACCCAAGTCTTCGACACTCTTCTCGTGTACCAGCGGATGCCCGACGATAGCAGCGAGTCGTTTCCCTGGCAGACCATCAGTGACCAGGGCAACCTTGACTATCCCGTATCTCTGGAAGTCGAGCCGTTGCCCTCCGGTGAGATCCGGCTGCGAGTCTCCCACCGAACCGATGTTCTCCCCGCGGCCCAAGCCCGTCATCTGCTAGACCAGTTCGACGCCGTGCTTCGGCACCTCTCCCACAGCCCGGACGGAAACGAGGACGAGTTATGGACCGACGATGCCTCCATCTTCTCCATCACGCCCCCTCTTGAGCCAGTCATTCCCTCAGAAGAGCAGTTCCTGCATCAGTTCGTCGAAACCAAGGCTCAAACTACTCCCGACAGGATTGCTCTGGAGTTTGTGACCGGATTTGGCGGCGGAGATCCGATTTCCAGGAAGTGGACTTTCAAAGAGCTTAACGAAAAGGGCAACCAAGTCGCCAATCTTCTCGTCCCGCATTCAAAAGTCGGCCGAGTCATCGCAATTCAGTTTGACAAATGCCCCGAGGCCTGCTTCTCCATTCTCGGCATTTTGAAATCCGGCTGCGCGTTCCTCGCCTTGGACCCGTCGGCGCCGAAGGCCCGAAAGGAGTTCATCCTGAAGGATTCTGGTGCCCTGGCACTCCTCACCAACACCGACATCGACTTCGCGGTAGAGCAGCCTATTCTGTACATCGAGGAAGCAATTCTTGCGGATGCCCCCAAGGAATTCCGCAGCCCTCAGTCGTTGAGCGTCCAGGACAACTCGTACTGCCTCTACACCTCTGGTACCACAGGCACACCCAAAGGATGCGAGATCACGCACGAGAACGCCGTCCAGGCCATGAAGGCGTTCCAAAGACTCTTCGAGGGCCACTGGGACGACAAATCCAAGTGGCTCCAGTTCGCGTCCTTCCACTTTGACGTTTCGGTCCTGGAACAGTACTGGAGCTGGTCCGTGGGGATGACTTTGGTAGGCGCACCAAGGGACCTGATCCTCGATGATCTTGCGGGCACGATCCGACGGCTTGCGATCACACACATCGACCTGACGCCCAGTCTGGCCCGTCTTCTCGATCCTTCAGAAGTCCCAAGCCTGTCGCGCGGAGTCTTCATCACTGGCGGGGAGGCCTTGAAGCAGGAAATCCTCGACGTCTGGGGCCCCGTTGGCGTCATCTACAACGCTTATGGACCGACCGAGGCCACCATCGGCGTCACCATGTACCAACGCGTTCCTCACAACGGCAGAGCTTCCAATATCGGCAAGCAGTTCGACAACGTGGGGTCTTACGTCCTTCGTCCCGGAACCGATATCCCCGTCTTGAGAGGCGCAGTTGGTGAGCTCTGCGTTTCGGGCAAGCTCGTCGGCAAAGGGTATCTCAACCGGCCCGAACTCACTCAGGAGCGCTTTCCTCACCTTGACAACTTTGGCGAGCGCGTCTGTCGTACTGGGGATCTCGTCAGGTTACTGCACGACGGGTGTTTTGACTTCCTCGGTCGCGCAGATGACCAGGTCAAGCTGAGAGGGCAGCGTCTCGAGATTGGCGAGATCAATCACTCCATCCGGACGAGGGTCCGCGAGATCAGTGATGTTGCCACGTTGGTCACCAAGCACGGAAGTTTGGACAAGGACCTCTTGGTTTCCTTCGTCAGCTGCAAATCGACCGCCACGGCTAAAGCTGAGTTGCAAGTTCTCAACGAGACGAACACGGCCTCGCTCGTTCGCTCTGTGCAGAAGGCCTGTCGAGATACTCTGCCCGGCTACATGGTACCGTCCTACATCTTTCAGGTCCCGCGAATCCCTCTCTCTCCAAACAACAAGGCAGACATCAAACAGCTACATCAGCTGTTCAAAACCCTTTCACCCGAGAAGTTGGTGCAACTGTCACCGTCTTCGAGGTCTTCGTCTGAGCCAACCACTGATGTGCAGCGTCAGATCTTGTCAATAATGTCGCAGTTTTTGGACAATGACGCCTCGGTCTCGCTGTCGAGCAACATCTTCGATCTCGGTGTTGACTCCATTTCAGCCCTCAGACTGTCGCGACTCATGCGCACGAACGGCCTCCTTGGTGCCGCCCCCAGGGTAATCCTGAGAAACCCTCAGCTCGGAGACCTGGCCGAAGCACTTCAGCAGAGCGACTCCTCCAAAGAAGGTAGCAGCGTTAACGAAGCGCGCCAGCTCATCCAAGCCTTTGGTCATCGCTACCGATCTCTGGCAGTGCAGGAACTCTCCCTCTCGAACGATGGCGACATTGAATACGTGGCGCCGTGCACCCCACTTCAGGAGGGCATGCTGTCGAGATTCATGTCAGACCAAGACGAGGGCGCCTATTTCACTGCCTTCCGCCTCAAACTTGACCCTGCGATCTCCATCGACAAGCTCAAGATGGCGTGCGAAAACCTGGTACAGTCCCACGCCATTCTCAGGACCAGCTTCATCCAGACGCCTGCTGGGTTTGCCCAAGTTGCTTTGAAATCCGCCAAGCTTGTCTGGCGGGATTTGAGAGACCTTGGTAACGCCCAAGTCGAGTCGCAGCTCTCGAGCGCGTTATCGGAGTTGATACACAAAAACAGCCGATGCGTATCGGACCCGCTGGAGTTGATCGTCGCACGCCTGGGCGAGGAAACCATTCTCGTTGTTCACATCTTCCATGCGTTATACGACGGCGTGACTTTCGAGACGATGCTTCGTTGGGTCTTTGAAGAGTACTCTCATAAGGAACACGAGCCCGCGCCATCGTTCTTGGAGACTCTTGCCCATGGGCCGCTCGCCAACTACGACTTCAGCCGCCAGTTCTGGGTCGAGCATCTCAGCAGCTGCTTATTTGACACGATTCCAAGATTGCAATCTGGTGACGCCTCAACAATCATCACTCGGACAAAGACGTATTCGGCTCGAAATCTCGAGACTCTGCGCAGATCCCTCAACGTCACTCTTCAGTCCGTCGTCCTTGCACTCTGGACATCGGTGTTCAAGAAGCATTTTCCCGTCAACGCCGGCACCGGTGTGATAGTGTCAGGTCGCTCCATCGATGTGGACCAGATTGAAAACACAATAGGCCCCCTGTTCAACACTCTCTTGTTCTACGCCGGCCTCAAGGACGGAGACACGTGGTTATCTCTGATCCAGAAATGCCACGAGTTCAACACTGCCGTCCTCCAGTTCCAGCACGTACCACTACGAAACATCCAGAAGTGGTGCACCAAGTCCAGAGGCCGCCCCATCTTTGAGAACCTGTTCGTTTTCCAGGTCGAGACTGCCAGACCGGCCGAGCCGTCCGGCATGTGGTCCATCATGGACGACTACAGCGTCTCCGACTACCCTATTGCGTTTGAGGCGTCCGCCACACCGGACGGGCGGTTGCGGGTCCAGATCGTCGCTCATGGAGACGTGGCCGACGAGGCCATCATGAGCTCTCTCTTTGAGGAAATCGACGAGGCCATGGTGGACGTCACTTCGAGAGGAACGTATTCTTTGCCAGTCAGTGCGAATCCTTCGCGCGAGGCTTCGACGGCCGCCTCGCCGAGGACGCCATTGACCTCACGTCCCGAATCCGTCGACGGCGATCTCGAGGACCAAGAGCTCCGCCTCAACTCGTCAGGCTTTGAGTGGACTCCCGCAGCTCTGGTACTGAGACGGGAAATCGCCGCCTTGTCGGGCGCTTCGGAAGACGCCGTCACCGAAAACATGGCCCTTCTCGAGCTGGGCCTCGACAGCATCGACCTTGTCAAGCTATCTGCCCGGCTGAAGCACGCGGGTCACCACCTCACGCTGTCTCAGCTCATGAGGTCTCAGACGATCGCGGCCATGTCCGTCATCCTCGACCAAGCCAGGCCGTCCGCGGAAGAGTCCTGTCAGCGGTCCAACTTCGAGGAGCTCAAAGCGAAGCTCAGAGCAGCCGTGGAATCGACAGGATTCGACCTCGAGAAGGCGGAGGCCGTCTTGCCGCCCACGCCCTTGCAGGAGTCCATGGTGGCTGACATGCTGCAGTCGGACTTTGAGCAGTATTTCAATCACGATGTGCTGGAGCTGGCCGACGGGGTGGACATTGGCAAGCTTGAGAGGGCTTGGCGGCAGGTCGTCGAGCGCTCGCCCATCCTTCGCACGATCTTCGTTCAGATTGAGGACCCAAGCGTGGATCAAACCTTTGCCCAGGTCGTCTTGAAATCCATACCTCTGCCAATAGATAAATATCCGCCCGGAGGCGTGGCTGGGGTACAAGAAATCATTAGCAAGCACAAAACGTTTGCGCGCAAAGCCCATGGCAGCTCCGACATGCTTCAGCTCTCCGTCGCCTCGACCGGCACCAAGACACTCCTGATTCTGTCTATTTCGCATGCGCTCTATGACGGCTGGGCCTTGTCTTTGTTACATCAAGATGTTTCGGCCGCTTATCAAGACAAGCTCTCCGAACGTCCACACATTGAACCATTCCTCCAGAACTTGGTCAAGATGCCGACCGATCAGTCGAAGAAATTCTGGACCCAGTACCTCGCCAATGCACAACCGTCCCTCCTACCTCGGAAACCATCATCCAGGCAATCTTCCCACGACAGAACCCACCGGACCGAAGCCGTGTCGGGTGCTAGACTAGACCAAGTGACCGATTTCTGCAAACGCCACGCCGTCAGCCTGCAAGTTCTGGGCCAGGCCTGCTGGGCGTCAACGCTGGCGACGCTCCTCCAGAGCCTAGAGGTCACGTTCGGTGTCGTGCTGGCGGGGAGGGACTCGGAACGGGCCCAAGCCCTCATGTTCCCCACGATGAACACCGTGGCAGTGCGTTGCGTGCTCCACGGCTCGACCAAGAACTTCCTGCGCTACCTCCAGGAGACCATGGGCGACATCGTCGAGTTCCAGAACTTCCCCCTCAGGAAGGCCCACGCCGCGGCGGGAGGACGACTCTTCAACACGCTGTTCATCCTTCAGAAGAACCCCGAGTCCGAGCCCCAGGACCCCGTGATGAGATCGGTCCAGGGCTCGGCCGCGACCGAGTTCGCTGCGTGCGCGGAGCTCGAGGTCACGCCCAGGAACCTCATCTGGCGCGTTGCGGGACAGGACTCGTACGTCTCCGAGAACACGACGCACCGGTTGCTGCATCAGCTCGACAGGGCGCTACAGTACATCGTCGGGACGCCGGACGAGAACCTGCTGTGTTTTGAGGGCGACAGCGTCTCCATTTGCGAACTAGCATCCTTCCAGGCAAGAAAATCAGCTCACACTGAACCGTCGTCGAAGACGGTGATGATTACGGACGATGAGGAGACGGAGTGGACTGGGACAGAGGCCGTGCTTAGACAGGTTCTCTCCACCGCAGCGGGAGTCGAACCTCGATCCGTTCGAAGGAAACACACCCTCTACAACTTGGGCCTGGATTCCATCAGCGCCATCAAAGTCTCTGCCCTCCTTCGCAAACGGGGCGTCAATCTTGGTGTTCGGGCGCTCCTGACTTCGACTTCGCTTCGACACATGGCACAGCAGGCCGAGAACACGGGAGAAGGCGATAAGCCCCAGGGGCCGCATTTCCAATCTATCGGTTATGAACTTCCCAGCTCCATCGACCGCAATGCCCTTCTCCGGAGAGCCGGCATCGACGAGTCGCAGGTAGAAGAAGTGCTTCCATCACTGCCAATGCAGATCTACATGATCTCGGCCTGGCAGAACTCAGAGGGTCGCGTCTTCTATCCTGATTTCTTTTACCGACACAAAGGGTCGGTTGGTCTGGACCAGCTTCAAGTCGCATGGGCTGCTCTTGTCGACACGGAGCCCATCCTGCGGACATGTCTGATAGCGACCGGAGACCATTCTTTGCCGTTCCTGCAGGTGGTTCTCCAACCTACCTGCGACGGACCGCACAAGCACATCGTTGACGAGGAGCGGCTGTCATCAAGCGAGCCCCTATTGGAGGCGTGGAAAGACCGATGCTGGCCTCAAGTGCAGCTCATCGCCAAACGAGACGCGGACAACTCATGGCTTCTCCGACTGAGAGTTCAGCACTCACTTTACGACGGCTTCAGTCTCCCGGCACTCCTTCAGAACCTCTCCTCTCTAGTTGGGACCTCGCGCAGTACTTCGTCTGCGGATTTGGGTCCTTGGAGATGTTTCCTAGAGGCACACAATTCCGATGGCGTCAGAGAACGCAACAAGACATTTTGGACAAATTATCTCCGAGGCATCAAACCTGCCATGCCAGCAACGACCACAGAAGACGTTCCTGAATCCCTGGAGCGTGTCTCATTCCTCAAACGCGCTGCCATTGCGCAAGTGTCAAAGCTGCGGGATTCTTGCGCCCAGGCCGGCGTGGGACTGCCGGCACTCTTCTTCGCCGCAGTCGCGAAATCACTACGATCCTCCATGGTCTCGTCGTCCTCGTCGGGTACGACCTCTGTCGTGTTCGGTATCTACTACGCCAACAGGTCGCTGGCGGAGGACTTGAAGCCGACCTTCCCGACACTCAACTTGGTTCCTCTCAAGGTTCGAGTCGGTGAAGACTCGAGCATCATGTCGCTTGGGAAGCAAGTGCAAGATGATCTGCATCTCATCTCGTCTCACTCAACGGTGGGACTATGGGAGATAAGGGACTGGACCGGGCTCGAAATCGACTGTTTCGTCAACTTCCTCCATCTCGGCGACGACAACGGCGATGCTTCGAAGCATGGCAACGTGTCCTTCGAGCTCGTCTCGGACGGGGAGCAGATCGAAGGCTTGAGCCAGAGACCGGATGCGGCGAGTATCTCACCAAGCTGCTCTTCGCGGTGGCTGTCCGACAACGCGGTTCGAGATGCTTTCCCGGTAAGTTGGCCCCGCGGCTTGGCATGGGCGGACGGTAACGAAAGCTAACGCATGCGCAGGATGCTCTAGACATCGAGGCATCCGTCAACGAGGGCGGCATGGATATCGGAATCTTTGGTCCCGCGGGAAAGGTGTCGGCGGACTCCGCTAGAGCTTTGGTCGTTCGGCTTAGCCACGCGTTGGTGGTATCGGAGTGAGAAGGGGCCGAGCAGCACCTCACAGACACGGATTTGATTTCGTCGCATGCATATTCTGCACATTTTTCTCTTCTATTTGGTAGCCATGTAATTGAATGTTATCAATCGACTTCGTCATCCGAACTGAGTGGCCATGCCAGATGCAACATCTAGTGAGCTTCTTAAAAGAGCCGGGGTTACACATGAACTTCGTCACCTTCCCGGTCTCCGCTGGCATTGTCCCTCTCCCACTTCTTTCCCCGTCTTTTCCAGCCGAAGGTCGTCGCATAGCACGATTCTGAGGTGGAGGGCGCCCCTGGGAATTCTGAGTGGTGGGCGTGGGCATGGCAAGGCCGGATATCAAGCCCGGATCGATAACTCCTGCGGGCGATTCCCAATCAGGCAGGTCTGCGGCTCGCACGCGTCATCTGCCGAGACCATCACGCGGGCGAGGAGGAGTTTTCGGACCCCCGTATCATCTTGGTTCAGTGACCTCAGTACTCGGGAGGATGGTTCATAAAGGAGGGCTGACAGCAACCGAGTCGAGCAGCCGACCGGTGACACGTCTTGTTTTCGTTGCATTCCCACTCGCGTCAACCGGCTCCGGACAGGCCAGTGGACGTCCATCATCCGGCCCATGTGCGTCCGGTTCCAGCAAGTGATTAAGACTACGTGTGCCACCTCCTGAATTCGTGCTGTTAGGCGACCTCGTTCCTGCATCGAGGCGCTTCTTGCTAACCTTCATCAGGCCTTCTGCATTGCTACGCTGGGCTGGTCAGAGTGGGCAACTGAGTAAGTTACAAAGGCAAAAGAAAAACGACACGCAGCATTGATGTGACCTGCTTAAAATCAACACAACTCCACATAAAATCTCCGTTTTTTTTTTTTTTTTCTTTTTCACTCGCCAGGATTCCAAGTTCAAGGAGGGAAATAGAGCCTGGTCAATGTTTATGTTAGTCCCGATAGAAGAAGGGATTAAGAAGTTGCACCAAGAGCGGCCCCTTGGCGGCAATGACTCGTCAGAACAAACGGACTTTGGAGATATTCAACTGCAGTTCAAGGTATCGATCCCGCTGTGGGCTTTCAGACCTATGGGTCTTCTCTCCGAGATGATTTGCAGGCCTTTCTTATTACGTGATATCCTCTCCAGACTGGGGTTTCGGAGCACGCAACCGGCAACTCAATCCATGGTTCCTTGGATTGTCACTAAAGTGGCGTTCTCTGACGTGAAGCCGTTGAAGAATCCGACAAGCAAATATAAGCTTACTCTCCGGGCCGTCCGTCTCAATCCTTCGTCCGACTTCGAAGCCTCCCTGAACGCCAAGGATAGGCTCATCATGTACGCAATCGAGAAACCCCTCTCTCTTCCGTAATCCGAATGGCCATATGCTCAAGACTACCGAAACCCCCCAATATCGCCAAGACACCACCGCCAACCAAGCCGTCGCCAAGACGCCAACGGCGCAAATGAAGCATTATTGCAACCCTCCCACCGCCGACTTTCAAGGGTGCAGACAAACGACCTTCCGTCTTGTCTCTCGTATGCGAACCGATAAACGCGATTGATGGTGTTGGGCTGCGAACTGGACCCCATCACGCAGGCACAGCCAGCTGCGCTGCGCCGTCATGCATCGTGACCCGATATCGTCAATGACCTCCCACCCCCGGCGAAGCTCCAGTCCTGATGGATAGATTCATCCGCAGAAAAGCCAAGTGATAATGGAAACTCCATAATCCAACCATCCCCGCGTATCTGCTTCCCCAGGGGGCCTTGCGCGGGATGCAGGTCCGAATAGGAACTTGCTTAGCTACAGAGGCTTCTCGCCTCTCCAAGCCATCCAAGAACCCCCCGAAGACCAAGAGATATTTAAAGCTCACGATGTTCTCCCCAATCTCCCGCTTCTTGGGAGCTCAGCAGGCACTCTCAAGCCCCCAAGCCCCCAATCCCTTCATTTCCTGCCGTTCGTTCCCTTGCGTCCACCTCAGGTCGCCGTCATGTACAGATCAATGAAGTCGCTGGCCCTCCTCGGCCTCTTGGCTCCGGCCTACGCCCACCCGGCCAGCGGCCACAAGTCGGCGCTCGCCCGTCGCGGCGTCGACATCGAGTCCTTCCGTCTTCCCCAGCTCGGGTCTTACAGCAACGCGACCCGGACCGAGACGAGCCCGCCCGTCGCGCTCCTCAAGCGCGAGAGCTACGTCGACACGGCCGCCGAGCTCGTGAAGAAGCTCGCGCCCGACGCCGAGTACCGCGTCGTGGGGGACCACTACGTCGGCACCAACGGCATTGCCCACGTCAACTTCAAGCAGACCGCTCACGGTCTCGACATCGACAACGCCGACTTCAACGTCAACGTAAGTCAGAACGCGCGGTCCGAGAGAAACCAGGCGCAGGAGAGCTGACGTCGAGAACAGATCGGCAAGGACGGCAAGGTCTTCTCGTTCGGCAACAACTTCTTCTCCGGAGACGTCCCCGAGGCCAGCCCCCTGAAGAAGCGGGACTTCAAGGACCCTGTCGCTGCCCTCAACGGCGCCAAGGACGTTCTCCGACTGCCCGTTGAATCCGCCGATGCCTCCGCCGAGGCCAAGGAGGGCAAGGAGATCTACTCGATCAAGGGGACGAGCGGCGCCGTGTCCGATCCTGAGGCTAAGCTCGTCTACCTCGTCAAGGCTGACGGCAAGCTGGCCCTTACCTGGCGTGTCGAGACCGACCTCGTCGACAACTGGCTGCTGACCTACGTCGACGCCGAGACCGGTGGCGAGGTTCACGGTAAGTCCCAGGACCGCAGACCGTCCAGCATATGGAGGCTGACTTACATCAAAAAGGCGTTGTGGACTACGTGTCCGACCTGGCCAGCTACCGCGTCTACCCTTGGGCCGTTAACGACCCGACCGAGGGCGACCGCGTCCTCGTCACAGACCCCTGGGACATCGCCGCCTCCGAGTTCACTTGGCAAAGCGACGGCCCGGGGTCCAACTACACGACGACCCGCGGCAACAACGGCATCGCGCAGTCCAACCCCAGCGGCGGCAGCTCGTACCAGAACAACTACCGTCCCAGCAGCCCTTCTCTCGACTTCGACTACGAGTACACCACGAGCATGCCCACTCCCTCGTCGTACATTGACGCTTCGATCGCCCAGCTGTACTACACCGCCAACCACTACCACGATCTGCTCCACGAGCTCGGTTTCAACGAGCGGGCCGGCAACTTCGAGGTCAACAACAACGGCCAGGGAGGCGCCGGTAACGACTACGTCATTCTCAACGCTCAGGACGGCTCCGGGACTAACAACGCCAACTTCGCTACTCCTCCTGGTAAGTCTCTGCTCTTTTCATGTCGGCACCATCGCGGAGTCTGTAGGCGATCAGGCCCTGAAGATGTGGGGACCAGACTGTTAGAAACCTTGACTGACTTTGGACACAGATGGACGGCCTGGGCGTATGAGGATGTACCTCTGGACTCGGTCGACCCCTCGTCGTGACTGCACCTTTGACGCTGGTGTTGTTATCCACGAGTACACCCACGGCCTCTCCAATCGTCTGACCGGTGGTCCCGCAAACTCCAACTGCTTGAACGCTCGCGAGTCCGGGGGCATGGGCGAGGGCTGGAGCGACTTCATGGCCACCGCCATCCGCCTTAAGCCTGAAGACACCCGGGCCACCGACTACCCCATCGCAGCTTGGGTTGTAAGTATCCTTGTCATCCCTAGATGGAGCGAGCAGTGTGATCTGACCCTTCGCAGTCCAACAACCCTGCCGGCATCCGCACCGTCCTCTACTCCACTTCCCTGACCACGAACCCTAACACCTACTCCACCATCAACGGTCTCACCTCCGTCCATGCCATCGGAACCACATGGGCAACGATGTGTAAGTTCAACGCACCCTGAGACTGGGCGATACGGGCTGACACCTCGCCAGTGTACGAGGTCCTCTGGAACCTGATCGACAAGCACGGCAAGAACGACGGTCCTCGCCCCGAGTTCGACGCTAACGGCGTCCCTACCGACGGGAAGTACCTTGCTCTCAAGCTCGTCATCGACGGTATGGCTCTGTGAGTTCTTCCTCCATACCAACCCGCTTGCGCCATGAGTGGCTAACGAGTTTCCAGGCAACCTTGCTCTCCCAACTTCATCCAGGCCCGTGACGCCATCCTGGACGCCGACACCGCTCTCACTGGTGGTGGCAACCTGTGCGAGATCTGGACCGCCTTCGCCAAGCGCGGTCTTGGATCCGACGCCGTCTATAGCTCCTCGAACCGCCGCGACGGCTTCACTATCCCCAGCGGCGTCTGCTGAGTTGGACTGGATGGGTCATTCATGTGTTGGAGTACGTAATTGCAGATAATGAATACTTAATGTGCAACGAAACCATTCATCGGCGATGCTCGTTTCCACTGTTGTATTGACCTCCATGCAGTCTACGTAATCGGCCTTTACGTTCGCCTTCCATCCTTTATAGTGATATGGATTTGTCTCCAACTGTAATTAAGCCAAAGGGGTTGTCTTGATCCATGCCTGGCTACACTAAGGTAATTGGAAACCCTTGTGATCTCTGGGCTAGCTGACAATTCAGACTGCCGTAGGACTAGCCATAGCGTAGCAAACATCATTAATGCAAACCTAACCAACACAATCCTCATAAATCCAGAACCTATTAGGTATTTTCACAGAGCTATTACTGTCACTATAGTATTGAATTATTTATTAAAGAGGTAGCTCTAGCTTCTAAGGAGGAATATTAATAAGTGTCTTATTAGCCTTTAAAGTATTTTATATATTAAGAGAACTTAATATCTTATTAATATTATTTAAAATTTAAGTACTAGTTCTATTATTAATACTAGGACTCTTAAGTAGCTTGGATATACAAGTACTTTAAGTAGTATTAGAACTTATTTATATTATTACTATCTTCTTAATAAACTACTAAGTAAAGTAATATCTCTTAATGGAAATATTCTAAGAGACTATATATACTTTAAAGCTAAGTCTTTACTATATTATTAGGTTTTACTTATACTTAGTAACCTTAATTAATTTAAAGTAGCTTATTATCTCCTAATATATATAGAGATTAACTATATTATTTATAGCGGTGGAAAACCTATACTAGTACGCGGAACGAGGTCCAGTCATTATTAACATTATCATCCAACAATATTCCGGGCATTCGGGCTGCAGTATCTCACAGCTTTGTTTTGGCCATTATAATGTCCCTTGAGCCGGAGGAATCGTGCACAAGACAACACCGATGTGTAATTTCTATAGGCGCCCGATTTAAAGATTGCGTCCAGCGAAATAACATGTTCAACACCGATGGCCCTTGTCTCTGCGGTGGATTCTTGTTCGAACACTCGTCTGGTGTTGACTGGAACCAGGAACGCAACATATTCGTTCGAGATCTCGGCATCCCAGTCCTGAACCCATAGTACCCCCCATTAATTGCACTAATACCAATGATCTCGTACCCCAATTAATAAGCCAAACACTATCTGTACCACTGATTTCGTGTTATGTGAGCTGTCCAGTTAGGCTTGTGGCGTAGACTTTCTGTCTTCTTAATTCCTTCTTTCCATAGGGCCTTAAGAAGATCCCATCACTCCGTTTCAATGCGCGTGTTTTTCAGAGCTATCCAGAACTCATAACCAAAGTTCTCGCCTCCAAACTCGACCACCTTAGCCACAACTGTCATACGATTCTGAGAAATTCCTAAAAAGAATTCGCAGTAGTTGACGATTTGGCCCCGAGGATTCCGATTCGCGAAGTGGAAGTAGTTAACCCTAAGCCCCCATGGACCCGTCCTGAAACATTTGCCAACACTACTATGTTAGTAATTTGCCAGATCCTACAGGCGCGGTCGATCATAGTTGCGGTTCTTCCTCTGAAAAGTGCCTCTCCGATCTTGGAACCTCGCTAGCAGCTACCTGGATGGAGGCTGACCCAAAGTCCCTTGTCCTGGCTGGGCGCTGGACCTCGTTCCAGAGACCTGTGAAGACGAGCTAGGACTAACCAGACAGGACGTTCTCGTTAAGTTACAGAAACCAATGATGGGACTTCTCCCTCGTTCAAAACCCCGTCACCGCGAAGGCACTCACGGTTGATGAAGTGGCACAACAATCCTGGATGATCGGTACAGGATATGCTGAGCCAAACAACCAGACAGCGTGCTATGCAGCCGCTCACAGAGCTTATCTGGTTGCGACCATATTCGGGTAGAGCGATGAAGTTGGGTCGTCTGATACGAAAACTCCGGAAGCCACCCTCGCTGCCGGCAATGACAACCTCGTCATCGTCAATTACTCAGCTATTACCGACCGGTAGCTTGACGCCGTCACAGACATCCCTAGCGGCCAGTGCAGCATTGCCCTCTTTCTCGGGATTTTGCATTGCTGGCCCCGGGTTGATGGATGACACTTGCAATGCATTCCTGTATTAGGTGCAAACATTGATATAAATGAACGAGTGTTATTTCTGTGACTCAACTGGAGAACTCTGTGTGAAACTGGTACATGCGTGATGCACAAGCCAGTACGTTGAAGGTTGCAAACGGGCTCCATCGAACAACGCGAGCCAAGAAAGACAAAAAAATGCTTTGTTTTATGTTGACGCCGGCTTCCTCGGGCGCAGGCTCCCCACATCGCCTGCTTGGCCGTGACTGACAGCTCAATCACCACATCTGCTTTTCCCGACGGACCTCGACGATGAGAATCGGGATCCGAGAGCCATTCACAGGGTCGATGCCAGTAACATCATGTACGATGAGATGATACTTGGTATGCTGACCGAGGACTCCAAGCCATACTGCATTTGGTTGGAGCTTGTAAGTGAAGAGGCGTAAAGAAAGGTGTTTCAGCACTACCTAGATATGAAGTATCAAGTATGGCGTGCCTGTGCTGGGGCTGGCTATAACATTCTTTACAGCGAGCTCGACCTTCTACCCGATATCTCTATTGCTGAGGAGGCTAGAGAGGTAGCTAATCCTGGTATCAAACGAACTTTCAATCATATCATAAGTTAGCCAATACATTACGCTGTTATAAGGAGTACACACGCATAATCAATACCTCCGACCCGCATCCTAGGTGACTGCCTCAACGGCAACACCGCTATTCGTGTGTCTCTTTTGACCGACTATGAAGGCGAGATTGATGAATAAGTGAGAGACTCTCACTACTTTGACATTACAGAGGACATTGGACTAAGTAGAAGGCATGCTGGATATCGAAATATCAATTACTAAGTTCTGCCACCAGACTTCGAGTATCTCCTATGGTCACCGCTCCACAGGGACCTACAGACTACACGCAAGGTTCCCCTTATTGTCATGGCAGCTTATGGAGGGAATCTGGGCCGCTATCTTCGTCTTCGATGTCCGATTATGGTCGAAGAGGAGTGTGTCGCTGTGCCACGGGGTAGGTATATATTGCAACAAAGCCTTTGCCAAACGGTGGTCGCTCCAGAGTCCTACAACTATAGGCACCGACTCTCAGTACATCATTGAAGTCATAAACGCGCGTTTCATCACGGATAACGATCTATCACGTATCGACCCGGACCACCCCCGATGAGGATGATTTTCCCCATATGCTCTAGTATCCGCTGTTCCCCCAAGAAAAAAAGAACCTTGCGGGAGCGCATTCGCCGCCGACCAAATTCCAGCTTCCTAGTGGCTCTCGTCTGTATCGCCGCTAACTATCAATACACTTACGATGCCTTGGACGTCGCGTTGAGATCCGCACATATGGGGGAGCCCTGGTCGAGGCGCACGTGGAACGGATCTATCCAGGGGATTTGCAAGCAAATGGTGCTTCGTGGGAGCTTTCTATTTGCTTGCCACGTTTGGGCCAAACTTTATGACGTCCCTTTAGTGCGGTGACACAGAAACGCTGAAAGTGTCGATTTCGCGGCGCTGACTCGCGGGGAGGCTTCACAGTCGGACAAGGCATTCAGTAGATTATTAATTAATCTTTTGGTGCTTCAGGTTACATATCTACATAGATAGATAGATAATAAACTCTTCAAATAATTAAACTGATTCTTACAACAACTTTCGGAGCAAAAAGCCGACGCTCCAGGTGCTCATACCCACTTCACCGCAGTGACCCACGCAAAACAGGACCGACCGTGGTTCGAACACGGGGCCTAGAGATAACTGCATGGAACTGCAATCTCTCGCTCTACCACTGAGCTATCGATCCAGTTGTTGAAATCAACCTCAAGAGGCCTTACAGAGCAAGCCCTTGATAAGAAGTGGCTATGCCTGCGATGCGGCTAATCACAACAATGACAGATATGTGTTAGGTATCTGCTGGCAACAACCCCTCTTGTGTGGAGATTCGGGGAGGCGCCAGTCTGCATGTCCTGCCGGCATTAGTCCTAAATGGCTGTTTCTTATATGCGGCAGCTTCGTGTTACACTTGGATGCGAATACTTGGTACGATGCCGACGCGATGCAGTCGGCACAACATTCATATTAAGCCGCATTCCCATAAGCCCTATTCATCATTACTTCATGGACGCAGTTGCGTCCATTATGACCAAGAGGTCATAGACTTCTTGCGAAGCCATAATGGGATATGTCAAGGATTACAGACGACGTGCCAACGATTGACTGTAGAAGTGTTTAACGAGAAAGAAAACAAATTTCGAAAGAAAGTAATGATTTTTTCTCTCTCTTTTAACCAGACATAGACGAAGGACACACTGGCCGATATTGAGCGGAGGATGCTTTGAAGTCTAAGTACCCGACCGAACTTGCAAGTCAACACCAGAACTCGATCTAGGGCAATTACAAAACATGCATATGCTGTTTGGAACGAGAATTTCGGCTTCTTGACAGAGGATAATCTGAATTTCGTTTGGAATCTGTTGAAATATTTGTCTCCCAACCGCAATTAGTACAAAGAAACCCCTTCATTATGTCCTCCGTTGCGACCAAGGTAGAAGCTATGAGGATACATTGAATCGTGGCTGACACTGCCTCAGCAACCATAGCCAGACCATGAACCGAAGCCAATAAAGCCCCCTTGGAAGTAGAAATCATTGAGTCCATCGAAAGCTTGAACCAATGGTCCTCCCAGTCTCATTTTCATACGTTGGCTCCAGATACTGACGTCGAAGAACATACTGCTTCTTTATTCTAAGGTCCACTTCTCCGCCACTTCGTTGGTGGGCGAAGCACCCCAACATCTTCAACACCGACCGCGTGTTGAACACTTTTGCATATCCCAACAAGTATCTCAGGGAGGAATACAGCTCTCCCCTGTCCGCATGCTGGTGCCTGAAGAGCTTCATTGTATTGGATCCTGACAAAAGTCACCCGTTCCGGACAGGTGAGGAACTACCTCGTCCCTTGGGCGGATCGACCTTGGGCACGATGGAAGCATCGAGGAAGGCAGCACCGGAACAACTCGCAGTAGTCTGGCCACCAAGGCAGTTGCCTGCAGTACTCCAGTACACCAATTGCTCCTGTCTTCGGGGTAGATGACGACAAAGAACTTCAAGGCAAGGGGAGCAAAGTATGGGAAGTTCGCGTACTCGTCCGCATTTGCGTTCAGCTTGCCGACTGTAAGCCTGCTAATGATCGACGGCGGGGAAAGCTGGAAAGCTCGATGCGAGTCAACAGAAGTGCGGGCATGCTCCGTATCGATCATCAAAGAAGGCGGCGTGGTCTGTCAACTTCCATCCTTGGTTAGCAACTGGAAAGCTTGGAAGCACATTAATTCGCGGTTTGATACAACCTTAGTGGCTTTGGGTAATTTCCCCGGCTGGCATGTTCGGATACACAACATCCAACTTCGGGACCCAGGAGAGGTTCCATCTTGTATCGACGACATCCAGATCGTAGACGGTGGTTTCGCACACATCCAAGGCAACATTTTCGTCCCGGATATTACATTCAGGGGCTGAAGGTGATTACTTTGTTGAAGAAGACCACCACGTTTTTGGTTCTTTCGGCAACGGGCGCCATTGGTGTATCCGACCTGTTTTCGGTCATGGATTCGGGGGCTGCAATATAGGGAGAACATCGACATCGGTTGTTCGCAGCGAGGCATTCGTGCTGAGGGCCGACCCTAATACCAATGTGGTGTCGCAAAGGACATTCAATCCTGCCATCAAGCATTCCGTCAGTCTAGATCCTGTACATTGCTGGTCAAGGGAAGCTAGCTCACTATATCTGGCATCGGGCGTCTTCGCCATCAGTCCAGCAGCCGAGCTGGACGTCAATTCCATCAAAAGAGTCTGAGAAGATTGCCCTCGATTAGAGATCGACGTAATGGAAATCGCTTGTTACAGGATTACGCGCAAAGATGGAGCGAGATTCCGGGGTGACTCTCGTCGAGACGAGCAGCCTTGAAGTCGGTCGGGTATGGTCATGTGCGGAAGAAGAGAATACGGCAGAACGGCAGGACGACCTTGGAATTTAACGACTTACACGAGGCAGACAGCTGCACGCAAGGCTGAACCCATATGGATCGGAACGAACGGCCCCGGAGCCCGCCGAAGCTTAAATTATTTCTAAGTACTCTTCCTATGAAATAACGACAGAGTTGACAAATCGTAAACCTTGGCGTATTCCTGTGTTCATTTCAAGGTTTACCAGGTTCCAAGAAGGCGTTCTCGGATTTCCAGGGCCGCAGAAGCCTTAAACTCCAAATAACCTTTGATCTACCCTCAGCCCAATCCCAGCCTGGCAACCTTCTACCGTGTATCGCCGTTACCAGTAACGCCCGTTCCCTTGAAAACGTCAAGACGCTGTGGCCTGATTCCGTTACGGGCACCGATACCCAGCGACGTGCTGTCCCGCCTCGTTGTATGTCCCACGTAGAAAATCAAAAAAGAACCAAGCAAAGACACAAACCTAGAGTACAATAGGCATGGCGTGAACCATCTGGTCTACCTGTAGCTCGTAGCTTCCCATCCCAATGACTTCTATTGGCCACATGATGAGCTCCGCCCACGGCGTGCCCACAAGCTGCTCCGAAATCGTTGATATCAGGGTCCTCGCCCAGCCGTTCAGGAACCAGCAGAAGGCCTCCGCCATGCTGATGATGACGCAGTAGTGGGCCAGTACGACCAGGGCCGCGGGATGCCGGCGGCGCAGCATGTCCAGGTAGTCGCTGGACATGAGGACCGGCCACAGGAAGACCGCGCGGAACTCCACCGGGGCCGACATGGCGTTGATGGAAGAGACCTTGGCGATGCTCTCGCTCAGGGCTATGACGGCATTGTTGATCGTGTACTTGCCCTCGTTCTCGACGAGCCCGATGTCTGCGAGCCGTGAACTGAGCGCGGGGAGCCGCTCGAACAGGGGCCGGAGGGTGGCCCCCACCGCCGCCGACTGCCCCTCCCCGTGCCCCTGGATGAAGATCTCGCGCAGCGGACCCTTGCGCAGGTCGTCGTCCGAAGCGCGGAGGATGACGCTCATGCCATCGGTCAAGGTGAAGATGTCAAGCATGCTGTCGATGGGCGAGAAGGAGGGGTTGTACTTCTCATAGCTGGGATAGGTGGCGAAGGCGCTTAGCGTCAAGAAGATGGAAGACGCGAAGAGGGCGTGGCAGTTGGTTGAGGATATTGTGCCGAGTAAAGTTCCTCTCATTCCGTTGATGGCGTCATTCTGGTGCTGGGCCGCCTGCATGAGATAGGCGTGTCGGCAATCAGGTTGAAGATACGCGAGATGGTATGCCGAAAAGGCGAGTAGTTGATGCAAAAGGAAAGGATAGGAGAGGGCTTCTCTTGGCACGTCGTACTGGAGGGTCTTCTGGGCGAGTTGGGACTGTGAAAAGGTTTGGTACGATACCGAAGTGTAATGGTGCATGAGTTCGAGATCCGAGATCCAGCCGCTGGCCGTCTCCGACTTGTTGAGATCGGTCAGGAAGCGCGAAAAGTAAGGAAAAGGATCCGCTTGTGAAGACGGAGACGTCTGGACGCCAGGGCTAGACGTGCCATGGGGGCCGCCGAGTGAGCCGGCTGCAGACTGTGGCGAGAGAGAGGCGGGCGACTGCGCGCTTGGCCGCCGTCTGAGAGATGCCGACTCCTGTCCACCCCGACGTCGTCAGAACCGAGAGCGAGGCATCTCAACGCCAAATAGTTTCAGGATCAGAACTTACCCGCGAACCCGATCGCTCGGATCGATGCGCCGCTGTCCCTACCGGCGGCCGTACCGGCACCTGGGACGAGCTGCCCGCTGGAGCTCCCGTGGTTTCCAGGCTACATGGCAGCCCGTGGCGTACGCAGGCGCTGCAAGGCTTGTTTTCGTCACACTGCATCAAGAGGACATCGCGTCAGTTTGTCCGATGACACCCAAGTGACCAGACTCAGGGACGGGGTGGGTGGAGGTGGGGGGAGAAATTTAGGATCGACATACTTTGACTCTTCTTTCTTTGCATCTCAAGCACCCATTTCGAGATTTCCTGTAGCCCAGGCGCTTCATAGTGAGGTAATTGTGGCTTCTGCTCAAATCTTAGTGCAGAACAAGCACATCCAGAAAAACTTATAAGACCCGAAAGCGACAACGACGACGAGGTCGAGGAAGAGGTCCAGTATATAAGGACGAGCTGGTGGGGGTGGTCTGGCTTTTAGGTGGGAGTATGTGACCTCTGTATATACTACCGGCCACCTTCCCAGATGATGTGAGTTGCGGCCACGCCTGGGCTGGATGTTGTTATATTGAGCCTTGTCGAAGGCTGTTACTCGCCGACTAATCAAAGCTAGGACGCAAGTGGAAGCCGACGGGTACGGTCCAAGCATCGTCCGATCTCCCAGGACGCAGTCAGACACAAAATGCCCTTAGTATCGACGCATTCACTGGTATGTAAATATGGTACTTTGCAGATATGGGCTAGAAAATCCGCGGGAGTGGCAAGCGTTGAGCCTGCCATTTGGACAACTTAACCGCCAACAATCTAATTAGTCACTCCGGCGGACCGGGGTCCGGGAGGCGGCTGTGCCTTTTCGGATTTTGGAGGGGAGAGGGTCGGAGACGGCTGCCGCGGGATTGGCGGCCAGGAGCGGTCCAGGGTCGTCTGGCTAAGGCTCAGGCGTGTGCGTCATGCGGGGGAGCCCTTCTCTGTCGTCTGGTTACAGCGGTGCTTCAACGTGGTATCTTGACGCATTGACAGCCTTGCATGACAGGCCGGATATAGAGAACCAGTGAAACGTCTTCTGGTCGACGTTGTGGCCGCGGCAGACGGGACGAAGAAGAGACAATCAAAGTTGAGACCGAACTGGGAAACAGAGGCGCGAATCGCCACGCCGTCTCGTCAGGGGTTGGCGTATCTGGTCTGATAGACAGCTGTGCTTTTACGAATCCCCTCAAGATTGTCAAGCCAATTTTTATGCCTACGATCCCCCCTACATCGCCAGGACGGGGCTCAGTCCAAAAATGGTAGCATCCAAGCCTCCCTCCAAAACTGCGTCGTGAGCTGTGTCCAGATCGTCCGCCGCTGTTCCCGCCAACTACGGTGCTCTCTCGTCATTAGAGTTCTGGAAGATTGGGTTTCTGAGTTAAGCCCCGATTCGGCGACTGCCAACCAATCTGGAATGACAGGGAAACATCGGCGTACGGCAACGTCTTGGCGCTTCCAAGGGACGCACCCGCGCACAAAAGGGTTACGCGCACCCCGTGCCCGTGGATTCCGTGGCCAGGGCGCCCGGGCGCTCCGCGGCCCCGCTTGCGTCAATCCCCGGCCGATCCTCGGCCGGGAAGACTCTCAGTCAATTTCGACCAATGAGCAAGTGATCCGAAAACGACGCTGCCTCCAAGATGGGCGCAGCGAAACAACAGTCTTCTGTTCACCCCAAAGCTGCACAATGGCAGATCGTCCTTCTCTTTTTTGAACACTCTTTCATATCTTCGTGAATATATATTCTGGGAATACCAATAGTTCGTCATAAACAATTACCGGGGTTGAGGTGAGCAAAGATGGCTTCAACCTAGCCTTTAGCTGGATTCGTCGACACGTCAAATTCTCCCGAGATTTCCAGGCTCATCCATCGATTATCAACATGAAGAGTCATGCATAAGAACAAAGCATCGCAGATGATTTTCGTGAAGACTCAGTAGGATAAAAGAAAATGCCAACTATTACTGTCCACAATTTAAAAAGAAAGCATCCTGACTTATCATTCGGGGTTCAAGATTCCTTTATGCTTTCAACCAATTTACGTGACACTATGGCTGACGATGATGATCGCTATGACCCTTCTCTACCTGCAGCAGTCATCTATGAAGTTTTTCTTTCTCTTTCGGCAATTTGTCACGGGTATCAACTTGTCAGAGCTAGAACCTGGTACTTCGTACCCTTCTCCATTGGAGGCGTCGCTGGGCTTCCGATACGAGCCATCATAGTATGTAGGTGGCTGACGAGATCAACTTAGTCGAGATTACTTAGAACATATCAGCAGAGCCTTCAGAGCTACTGAGACGCCCTATTGGACTAAGGCGCCGTACACCATACAAGTGTTGCTTTTCGATCCACCATTCTATGCCGCCTCCATCTATATGATCTTTGGACGACCATCCAAGCTTCCAGATGCCGAGATACATGCGCTCATCCCGGCCCAGTGGCTCACGAAACTCTTTCTTCTCGGAGGCATTGCATCTATTTTCGGCCAAGCAATCGGTAATGAAATTCGTCATGCCAGCTTATGTAACAAGCATAATTCGCCGGCTTGGCATAGGTGGCGGTAAATCGCGAGCGCAGAGACACAAAAGGACAGAGATCAAGGCCAGATAATTATCTAAATCAGACTTGCCATCCAGGTTCTTTTCTTTGGGGTTTTCCATGGCCGCGCGATGCTTTTCCACCTTCGCATAAACAGAATGCCTACGTCAACAAGCCTTGTCACCTGCAGCCCTTGGCATCAATGACTACAAGTATTCTATGGAGCGAGCTTTCACATTGTGATTCACTCCATTCTTAGAATTGTTATTTGAGTATATCCTTGGCAAAGATGGAGACTTTTAGTCGAACAAGGTTACATCTACATTTTCGATGCGTTCTCGACGTTTGCTGTGTCGGCAGCCTTCAAATTCTCTTATCCGCTTCGGATGATCAGCAGTTCTTAGGCGAATCGCCTACCCAGCTCAGGTTCGGAAACCCAGTTCGACGGTTGCCCGATGAGCTCAGCAGGCGACTCGACGGAGCAGCATGGGCAACGACTGGCGGTCCCCTATTCGACCTAATGAAGAATAAGCAAGTCTCCAACGCCTTGGGCCAGAAGTCTTCGTCGGCAGACGTGACTCGAGATATCCCGAAAATTGGCTCATTTTAGACTCTGGACGGCTCAGGTGGAAGCTTAAGAACAATAAACATGTTTTTGTTTTTCTTCAGTTTTCGAAGTGTCATTCATGTTACCATCCTTAGAGATTTTGGGTCATAGGGTAACTGGACAATTCCAACTAAGCTAATCAAATCATCTTTCTACTAGATTATGCTATTTAAGAAGCTCACAAGCCTCATAGACACATGTGATTTTACATATTCACGGCAGATTCTGGCTGTCTCTGATGTCTGCTTGCCAAGCTAATCAAGTCTCCAAGTGTGCACATCTCCGTTTTGGGGGGTGGCCGTCTCCAACAGTTTGGCAGAAAGATGACTGCTGCCGAACCGCTCCTCTCGAAACATTCTACTCGGCGCGTCAAGCATCACAACAGCCTCCAGAAACACAAGGTCACGCGGGGCATGCTTCGCATCGATTCGATAGCTGATCCCTCTTGCCGCAGATTAGTAAAACCCTTCAAGTGCCCATAGCTTGCTTTCGTGGGGTCTTGGCTGTCAAGTTGGACTTGCTTCGGATGGCAGGGCATTGACGTGCCGACCGCCGCGTGCCGAGTGATCACGCCACCAAGGATGAAGCCCAATATAGGTGAGGGGGGTGGGTTTGCTTGACGACCGTTGGACGCCAAGACTTCGTGGCTTTTGCGGTCCGTTGGCTCCGACTACTCAGTATTCCCACTCCCAACACTATATATATATTAAGAGGCGACTTTTATGAGGGCATTCGGACCGGCCCGTTAAGCTTTCAGTCGTGAAACCCGCTGACGGGGTCGATCCTGGGACGATGAACAGCCAAGCCGCAGGATAACCTAATCCCTTGCGGTGATGCTCGGGTGCTCACTGACTCATGTTGACCAGGCACTTTTCGACAAGGAGATGAACCATGCTGGTGGAATGCGGCGGAGAGGTCTGGACGTCCGCATTCGGCGGGTTGACGTCCGACGCGGCCACAACCGACTGCAACGAAGCTATGGCCTTTCACGCCCCTCCCACTACTACTACCCCTCACCTCACCTCACACCTCCGCGCCCTCCAAGAAGCCGGGATGATTGTCCCAGGTCGGGGCTCAAGACTGACAGCTTGAACTGAAGGAGCCTCCCATGGCTTCCCCTGCGAACCAGCCTCGAGTTGGCACAATGTGTGGCAGAGGAGGGCCAGTGCCAAGAAGACCCCCATCTATTTAACTTTATACTCCAAATGTATGATTTCCTCACAGACAAACTCAAGTAAGATTAAAAAGAGAATCACCTCCCCTTTACATCAACAAGTTTTCCCACCGCCGATTGCAGTTTTCTCAAGTCTTGACGCCAGCGCTGGAGTCCCGCCTTGGTGAGGCGAATTTCGTCTCCTCGTTTCTTGGCACCGAAAACTTTACGCAGCTTTGGCTTTTTCGTTTTTCCCCTTTTTTTTTTGGCCGTCCTCGATCAAGAAAGGTCGACGGGAATATCAACAAAACCTACTCGGGCATGTTTCGATAATCGGTGAGAGTTGACGCCAAGCCCATCTCGACTTGGCTAACAACGTCGCCCATTCTCGTGTCAGAAACTCGCAATTCACGGAAACTCCCGAAGCAGAAATGCAGGTCCGTAGCCTGTCCATCGCGAACCTTTTTGGCGACATTCGAGAGACTGATCCCCGTTAGCACAAGGCAGACTCGGCAGACTGAAGAGCGGCCATTGACTGTCCCCCCTGTGGCGGTCACACGCAACATGTGACTGGGATAGGAAATGGCATCGTTCTTTCTCAGTCGACGAGAAGCCCGACGGTGGCGGATGCATTATATCGCCAGACTCGGCGAGTACCTATTCAGAAGGGACGTTGCGATGGCCCTGATGGGCAGCCATGTTGGAGTTGAACGCGATGACTGGTCGATAACCTAAATTTGCCCAGAGACTATAACGCGGCCATGATGCTCAGCCAAGCAACACACACCGCCGCAGCAAAAAAGGTCTTCGCGGCGAGATACAGCTTCGTTGGGAATGGTGTTTCTGCCTAATGGAAATGGGCTGTTGGAGACGACGTGTGAACGCGCGGGCTTCTGGCTGACAGCATGGTTCCCAGACCTGTTCGACAACTCATCACTTCAGAGCATCAGCGGTGCCTTGCAGAGGCTGCATCATCACAGAGGGCTGAGCCATGCGCGTTCTGCCATTTACGGAATATCCTGATTATGTTGACCATCCACCAAGCTCAACACAGGAAATCAATGTTGAGTGATGCCTCGTTGCCAAGAAATATACGGCACACGCCATTCGCAAAGGACTTGATAAACGCTTCGCTGTTCACGGCTGAGTAACAATCGCCTGACTGAAGCTGAGGCAGTACGATTTGGGGCCTTGGGAGTGCGTATCGTACTTCTTTCAGCCCGGTAGGCTAATCGTTGAATTTAGGAGCACAAGTTAACAATTGTCAAATATTGGGTGTTACGCATACCCTGACAGGAGTGGTTAGTACAGAAGTATATCGTTTTCACAAACAAGAATTCCGAAGATCTGTCGTTCTGGTTCTCGTTTTCTTGTCGGCATCGACCACAAATGTCGAGCTAAAAATAAGCCAACCACGATGACGCCATGGTCAACTCCAACTTTGAAAAATACTTCTGTATTGTTCAGTCGGCGCCATGACGAAACATCCAAGTCTAGTGATTGTTGGGTATCAGGTTATGTACATGAATATAATCTGTGCAGCTTGACGAAGTATGCTCACAATCGCCTCGGTATGAACAGTTGAAATTTCTTACTTTGAGAAACATAGCCTTGATCACCTGGATGCGGTTGTTGTTGTTAATGTACGAAATCGTCGGGGTCTTCCCGGACTCGTCGATGTATGGATGGGCGACGTAGCACTTGTCAAGGTGTTCCAGACAACCTGTCTGTCCCTGGCCCACTCCCCAGCCCACATGACTGCCGTCTCGGACGTAAAGGTCGTCAAAAGATTCGACTTCCAGTCCTGCTGAGGCGTCCCCACGACTGCTCTTACTTAAAGAAGTCGAATGCCTCGCTGGCCTTGACGCGAGGAAAGCCGCCTAGCGTGGGTTGCGCTTGGTGACTGTGGGAGTGCCGTTGATGACGTTGACCTTGGCGCCCTTCAATCCGTCTGCATTCTGGTTCTGTGAAGCAGCGATTAGAATCGGTCTGAAGTCTCAGAAAGTGGGATTCTAACTTACGACCAAGTAGAGCACAGCGCCAGCAGCATCAGTCTCAATCAAGCTCGTCCTCCGAAGCCAGTGTCTTCTTTCCCCCAGGAGTTGGTGAAAGGAATAAACTGAAATCGTGCACGACAAGCGGGTTATTCGCCAGACGTATTCTTCTCGGGATCCGTCACACCCGCATCGCACCAGAGGACATCTCCCCAGACGGCGCAGTACTCGCCGGCGGTGGCGCCCGTGATCCGATCTTGGGCTTGGCAATTAGGTTCGTCCCAACAGACTGCATGTTGTCCATTCTGCGGGAAAGCGGTTTCGAATTGGCGGCGTTGCTGGCGGCTTGGCTAGCAGCGCCGCGACGAGGGGTAGGAGCCGTGCCGTGTGGGGAAGCAAAAGACGGTAGCGGTTGCAGGAGAAACGAATGAGAGCCCGACCAACTGATGAAGTGGCGATGCCTGTGCGCCTGGGCTTCGAGAGAATGGACGGGAAGATGGAAGGTTTGTGAGACCGAGAGCCCTCACAAGCAACGCCTAGTCCTCGCGTGCGAACGAAGATGGCGCCAAAGGTGCGTTTGCGATTTCGGAGCCGGATTTTAGCAAGCGGGCGATGGATTGCAATGATTGATGGTGTGGCGGTCCAAAACGCATCACGGCCGGAACGGGCTCCAGACTCAGAAGATCGGACGGTGATGGTGCCGCAAAGCGGGGCCGGCGCCCGCGGCCGGCGGAAGGCGAATGAAGCATGCCCTACCTTGGGACGGCCTGATGTAATCCAGCAAAGGAAGCGCAGGAAATCAGTCCACGATGCTGAAACAATCGTGGGAATTGGCGTTTGCTTTGCCAAACAAGGAATGTCACTGAATTCAGTCGTGGATGTGTTGTGTACAAGACTGAACCTGATTGCATGGTCCATCGTCGGCAAACACTTCGGGCCCCTATCATCACCATGCCGTGATCTGATGGTTGCGCAACCACCCACGTGTTTGGTCCAAGAGGAACTCGTACCATCCACGACCGCAGACTCCGGGTTCGGGGACCGCCAAACGAAAAAAATTAAAATAGACCACACCACCCCCTCCCACAGGGAAAGACGCACCTCCTCCAGGCACATGCTCCCCCTGAAGGCCGCCATTGGCCAACGCATCCCCCCCCCATCTTGTCCAAGGCGGGAAGCTCAGTGTGTGGGGGGCAAACGGGATCTGCGTCTCCCCGGCGCTTCCCACTCATCGGCGTCCGCCCCGGAGTGCACACTTCCGCCTCTAGATTTTCCCTTGCTGCTTTCCATGATTAGCCAGGAACTGGTGTGTAACCTCTGAGCCGTTATTCCCCGCGTTCGACTTGAAAGCTGGTGATCCCTTGTCGGCGGTAGCATTCCCCTTCTCGTCCCACGTGTATAGATAGACCTGGCCCGGTTGGCTGGGACTGCCGGCCTCGACCCGACCGACCGACCCCGTCATCAACATGGACCGACGAAATCCTACGCCGGGTACCTGTACGATTCTCGGTACAGCCAGCCCTACAGGTACATAACCATGGGCTTCTCCAAATCTTGTCCACGCGACATGGCCGTTCTTTCCGCAATCTCCCAACTGCTTTGTCTTCAGCCCGGGTCACTTCCAGTACCGCCATGTCGTCGTCCAAGGCTTCCGCGGCCGTGAAGGCCGCCCTCCGTAAGCACCCGTCAATCCGGTCCCTTTTTTTTTTCTTTTTCTTTTTTCGGCGCAAAACTCTAAAACCAAGTTCCTCCAAGTTCTTCTGCCGCTCGCCTCCTCGGCCTGCAACGACGCGTACTCCCGCAACGGCCTCACCTGGTCCCGCGGCCTCCGCATGAACCAGATCCAGGTCGTCGGCACCCACAACTCGTACCACCGCGAGGCGCCCCTCGAGGAGAAGCCCGCGCAGGCCAGGGTCCTCCCCGGGGTCCGGAACTACTACTACTCCCACCCGGCCCTCGACGTCCAGGCGACCCACCAGTCCGTCCGCAACTTCGAGCTCGACATCTTCGCCGACCCCGACGGCGGGCACTACGCCTCCCACAAGATCCGCGACCTCGCCAACCTCACCGACCCCCCGGACCCGGAGCTGCTGCGGCCCGGGATCAAGGTCATGCACGTCGCCGACGCCGACTACCACACCACCTGCGAGACCCTCGTCGGCTGCCTGAGCATCGTCCGGGCGTGGAGCAAGGCGCACCCCGGGCACGTCCCCATCCCCTTCATGATCGAGTTCAAGACGTCCGACCCGCTGGTCGCCGCCGCGGGCGGGGCCGCCGCGATCCCCTGGGACGACGAGCGGCTGCTGCGGGGGCTCGACGACGAGATCCGCGGCGTCTTCGCCCCTGGCGACCTCGTCACCCCGGACGACATCCGCAGGGGCGACCTGACCCTGGAGCAGTCCGTCCTGCGGCACGGCTGGCCCGACCTGGAGAGCGCCCGCGGTCGCGTGCTCTTCCTGATGGACAACGGGCCCGTCCACCCGGTCCGCGACGCTTACAAGGCCGGCAGGCCCAACCTCGAGGGCCGCGTCCTCTTCACCAACTCCGCCCCGGGCGAATCCGATTGTGCTTTCCAAAAGGTTGCGTCGGCGCACATTGCCCCCCCCCCCCCCCCCCCCTTCCCCCTCCTACCTTGACACTGGAAGTTGGAAAAGAAACTTGGCTAATCCAGAGCAGCTCAATGATCCCACCGGCGCCGAGCAGGCCAGGATCCAAGAGCAGGTCAAGGCCGGTTACTGGGTCCGCACTCGCGCCGACATCCCCCTCGACACCCTCTTCTCCAACGACACGACGGCCATGCGCGATGCGGCCTTCTCCAGCGGTGCCCAGATCGTCTCGACCGACTTCCAGGCCTACGGTATGAGCACCCGCTGGAACGTCGACTACGCCGTCCGTCTTGCTGGAGGTGCTGCCGCGCGGTGCAACCCCATTAACGGAGGGGCGGGCTGTGACGATTCCAAGCTTGAGCCTGTCGAGTATGTTCGCAACTAATGGCCGTTGATGTTGGGGGGAGGAGGGGGGGGAGGTTTGATGCGGTTCTAGACCGCACTCCTGTCTATTAAATAATGATAATGATATAATGAGTCTAAGTTCACTCATACTTTCCGAGTGAAAACATGGGGACACTGTGGATGAGGAAAGGGGTAGTCAAGGGTTCCGATGAACGGAAGTCAACGCGGACATCTACGCAGTGGGCGCAGGACTGCAAGAGTGAGCAGACCAGAAATGCACGTGTTATTCATAGACGACCCGAATGGCCGACGAGGCATGATTTCCAATTGAAAGCACCCTTTTCCCCTTCCTATGCGCGTCAAGCCAACAAAACCCCGTACGCCCGACCCTGGCCGACGGTTCCTGTGTTCACCTGACGGCCATGCTACCGAAGAGATAGTAATCCCGCCTAGACTGACGCCCCATGGACCCCCCCCCAGAGAAAGTTTACCAGCTCCAGATAATTACAAAACCTCAAGCACTTTCATATACAAGAACGGGTTACCCATGCTCCCCGTCGGGTCCGTCAAGTCGCCAGCGAACTCCAAAAAGCAGCATTGACATCTTTCGGCCGGACTCCAGGCGACCTCCCCAAACAGACAGACCGTGATCCAAGTTCTTCGGGCAAGTTAGTCTAGCTTTCCTCGAGATTCCTAGCAGACACAACTTACCGTGAACGAGCATCCCCACGTTGATGGTAACCGTCCTCCTCCGCGACGGTGCCGCCGGCGTCCCGGAGTCGCCCACGCCGAACACGTCCCCGCCGAGATCCGGATCGAGATTCATCGGCTCCGACGCCGGACGAGACGTTCGCGCCAAAGGTACTCAATTCGGCGAGCGTGGTTGCGACGTAGTTGTCCATGGCCGCCGCACTCCCGACGCTGACCCTCGAGTCCTTGATCTCCTCCTCCGCGCGCGCGTCCCACGGCCCGATCCCGTACGCGGAATTTTCGACCTTTTGCCTCTGCGTCTCCGGCGAGCCCTGGTTGCCCACCGGCCGGCCAGGTCCGGGGCGTCCGTCTCGTCGTCGCGCATCTCGTCGGAGAAGGTCCCGCCGCCGCCGCCGCCGAGGTGCAGGAACGGGGAACCGCCAGTCGAACAGCGTCTCGTCCTGGTTCACGCTGGGCCGGTTAGCTAGCCTCTCGACGATCCTCTCGCGCGGCTCGAACAGCAGGCAGAAGCCGAAGAACGGAGGCGACGCGGCGCTGCGGCGGCGGCGGCGGGTCCGGCGTGCGCATCAGGAGGTGCGCGCGCTCGAGCGTCGACCGCCGCGGCCGCCTCCCGAACGTCCGCTCCTGTTACGCGGTATGAGCTCGCGGCGCCGACGGCGGGGAGGCAGAGGAGGAGGAGGAGGAGGAGGAGGAGGAGGGTCGGTCCGACGAGGGAGAGAGGTGCGCCGCGTCCGACCGGCCCCCGCGGGACGTACCGAATGGGAAACTCGCGTTGTCCGGCGTCGGCTCCGTGACGATCTCGTAGCCCAGCGGCGTCTGGCCCGACATCACGCGGGCCTGGAGGGCCTGGCTGTCGCGGGCCCACGACGCCGTGTGGACCGCGACCAGGGCGTGGCTGCCGCGGGGGGTGGTGGTGGTGGATTGCTGCTGCGTGCCGATGGCGTCTCGGTCGACCGCGTATCGCCCGTACAGTATCTGGCGTGCCTGGGCGACTTCCGGGGAGCGGGACCTGTCGTCCGGCTTCTCGGGGTTGCTGGCCGGGCTCGACTTGTGCCCTTCGGACTCGTGACCGTGGCCGACGGGCCCCTCGTCGTCCTTGCCCACGACCTCGCTCGTCCTCCGCGCCAAGGAAACGAACTTCTCGGTCGTGGCTTGAAGCTGCTTGCCGAATTCCGGTGCGCTCTCGAGCATGCCGCTGCCGACGGCGAAGTCGTACAATTTCATAAAGGCCCTGCTCATCTCCTCATTGTTGCTCTTGAGCTGGTCGACCTTCTTCTCGAGAGTCTGGATCGCGGTTTCCTTGCGGTTGCGGTAGGCTCTCTGCGCAAGGCGGATTTGAGTCCGACGACGCTGCGGTTAAGTCAGAGTGATGCAGGCAGTAGTGGCGCGAACATGAATGCAAGATATCTGCCAAAACGGGGGAAAAAAGAAATAAACAAAAGACCTGATGTATACATGGCTTCACACATTTCTTCACTTACATCTTTGGCAGTTTCATCGTTGGTGTCTAGTCGTGGTCTACCTCGCGTCCGTTTCTTTTCTTCGTCCTCCTGGTCGCAAGCCTCGGCGGACTGAGCTTTGCTCCGTTTCCTCGACCGCGTCGGCTCATCGCCGCGTACGGCCCGCGAGCTTCCCCCGGGCAGACTCCTCGGCGCGCGAAACCCCGCGCCTGCCATGCCATCGTCGAACGACTCGGCGTTAAGGATTGACAATTCCGGGTTCTGCATGAATGACGACGGATAGACACCGGGAAACTGCAGCACGCCGGCTTGTCGGTGGTGATGGAAGAAATCGTGGTTGTCGCCGGCGACGACGAACGGGGCGGGTCCGGCAGGGTCCGACGCAGAGAAACCAACAAAGGACGGCTGGGGCTGAGGGATGTCGATGTCCGCGGCCACTAGACCCTGAAGCTGGATCGGGACCAGATGGCTAATGTCAGGGGGAAAGTTGGGGTCGGGGGGCAACTCGAAGCCTGTCGAGGCCGTCTGGTACTGGGCCTGGAGCAGTCTAGGGTCGTGGGGATGGCGCAGTAGAGAGGACGAGTCCGAGGACGACGAAGTCAGAGACGCGGATTGGTGGGACTCGGGGGGCGACGTGTATGCGAAGGACTGCTGTTGCTGCTGAGGAATATGCTGGGGCCGGTGGTACTGCTGTTGGGGATCGTAGACGATCACTGTCTCCTGTTCATGTCGACCGCTGCGATGGTTTCCCTGGTCTGGAGGCTGAAGGCGATGGGGCTGTGAGTGGTGGTGGACATGAGCCGCAGACGAGGGATGAGATTGAAGGTGTGAGAGGGATGGATAAACGAAGGCCGGGCCGCTCTCTGCTTGGATGTCTGGCGCTAAGCCGGAAAACTCATAGGCGCTGATGTTCTGTTCTTGCTGGCGGCGGTGCGTCGAAAGTGGATGAGAAGACGGGCGATTGAGGGCGAAAGTGCCGTGTCCAGCAAAACCGTGGATGAAATGGGTCTCACGTGAGGGAGTAGGAGGCGGAGGGTCGTCCACATCGTCGGCCGGGTCGGTTTGCGCATCCAAGGAGCTGGAACGGACAAGATTACTCATCTCTGCCGACGGTACGGCGGGGATGATGGATCGATCTGACAAAAGCTTAAAAAAAAAACAAAAAAGATGCCGACTAACACACCTAATCTTGGAGCTGCTCGCTTTGTGTGCGAAGCCGGCGGAGAATGTGGATATCGCTGTTAAGGTCTGATAACCTGGTCATCCTCCCACGCCGCTGGATCATCAGAGCGTCCACTATGCCAACCATGCATAACAGGATAACGCACGCCCTGCAGATGACGGCCGGCAGTTGGGTGTAGCTCACGGCAGGATTGGCCGAAGTGAAATTGACAGTATGAACGGAGCCACTCAAACTAGAACTGAGAGATGGTGATGAGAGATTTCGTCGATACAGTAATAACTGAAATAATAACTGAAACCAATTCAATAGACTTGAGTAAAACGGAGTCTGTGGGGATTCGAGCACAGGAAGGGCGGGCGTTCTTTTCAACCTGCGTCACTCACCCGTGAGACCAGCGCAAACCTCATTGCAAGTCGAATGTGACTGTCTGAGGGAAGGGATATACATGGTTGAAGGGGCCGCTTCTGGACAGCTCCTGTAAGATCTGACGAAATCAAATCGTTCAAAAAAGCAATAGGGCAGTAGGCTCGGGGCAGAACAGAGTTGCACCACAGCAGAGTGTGGGTGAAAGTCGCCATGGTGCTGAGAATCCTGCCCCGGTCCCCGATCCATGGAAGTGGGTGACAGCGCTGGATAAGAAGATCTTCTGTGGCTAGCCCCCAGCCTCGTGGACGAGACAGGTTGAGCTCGATGCATTGCCATTGGCATCCAAGGGGGGGTGGGTTCGTTACGAAGAGAAAACTAGACTACCTAGGAGAAAAGCCACGATGCAGGGAATAAGACGGCCCAGCCAGGAGGGATCGGCTCATGAGAACAGTCCTACAGCATTTCGAGGGCTGCCTGGCGAGCCTCGTTTTCTTCGTAGACCCCGACGAGCATGGTTGTCGCATAAGATCTGCAATCTGCAGCCCCCCTATGATACATGCATGCATGGTAAGCGAACTAGAAAACAATTGTCAATATGGCTGCTGGTTTGGGGGGGGCCCAGAGCACGCGTTAACGCTTTCTAGCCACATTACTCACCTCACCCAAGGTGGCATCATTATCGCCTTGGGGTCCCAGTCGGCCGGGTTGGTGTTTGAAACTGCAAGTGACGGGAACCCGTACCCAGCAGCTCAGCATGTCCATTGGATCGGGGACCAACGGCAAAGGATCATCAGTCCGAGATCAATTGCAGCCGTGAAAAAAAAAAAAATGTAACCAGCATGGCCAGCCTCACTTTTGGGGGTCCCTCCGAGCAGTACGGATCGCCGCGAGCAACACGCCGGGAATCCCACATGGAGAGATTATTGCCTCCTTGGAAGCATCCAGAACGGGAAAAGCAAAGCCAAAGGCCTTATGCAAGCCGCTTATCCTCGATTCTGGCCACAAGAACGGGAACAAAAAGAGTCGAGGCCCGAGGGACTCCTGCATGTTGCCTCGCCCCGAGGACGCGCGACCGGCTGTGACGGTGTATAACCAGCCCTGGGCCGCCTTCGGCTCTGCAAGTAGCCCGGACGCATCCCGGCCGACGCGCTTTTCTGGGCGGCGGTCTTTCTGGGCGGCGGCGGCGAGAAATGACACACACAAAAAACGTGGACTGTGGATTCGAGGCTTCGCCGGCGTGATGCACACGCGGTGTCGTCTAGGGACTTTGGGATCGATTGGACAATCTTTCTTCGCGACAGCCTCATGATCTCGAACCAATTCCGGTTCTATGTCAGATCGTCCAAGCAATGTCTCCGACCAACGGTCCCAGCAGCGCGGCCCCGGAAGTGTGTCTTGGTCCACCCCCCCCCCCAAGGTTTGACCGTCGCCTGTGAATGCAGTTTGTTAGGGTCAATCGAGGAATAATAATGACCTAAGGACCGGGAACTTGGTGCCGATGTGCCGCAGGTGAACCCCCCAACACGCCATTGATTTGCCAATGACGCAGATGAACTAGTAAGACGGAAGATGATGATGGCTCTCCGTCTACGTCTGTCAGCCCCCCACGTCCCTGTTCGATGGTGTTAGACCCTTCTTCGTTAGGGAACATCATTATGACCGCCTAGCCCCCGCGGACTCGATCTGGACTCTTCCAAACAGCGTGTCACCCGTCACACTCTGGTGGAACGACCAGATCCTAGCCGCCCGCCTCACCCTCCTTCCCGGGGGGGCCCGTCGATCATAACCTAATTAGAGTATACACCTCGTAGGGTCACAACGCGGTCTTGGAGGCGAACTGTTGGAGATGTTCGTCTTGTTGAAGCTCGCTTGTTGCATCGCGCTTCCAGCGCGACGGTAACAACGGTTGAGTTCTCGGGTTCTCGGGCCACTGGAGCTGCTATGCCGTACCCCGGCTAGGTAGCTGGACATTCGCAGCATCGTTTGCGAGTTCGACTGAGCTGTCGTAAGTGATGTCGAGTGATTTGAATTTCCGCTGACGCGTCGCCCCTACGTCTCCGTCCAGTATGCCATGTTGCGATTAACAGTACCCGCTACCTGGCCGTGACCATGCTGATGCGTTCCGCGGTGGTGCAGATCGTCACATCCAAGTGGGCGTCGTAAAGTCGGCGCATTGTGGCTACATCGTCAGAAACTCGCACGTCGGCGATCGACAAGGAGACAGACTCTCGTATCATTCATATGCGTGGTGTTTAGGTGGGAATGAGACTGGAGATCGTCCTAAAAGTACGCTGCAGCTCAGATGCAAAGGCCAATTGCTGTACCCTTGAAGACATCAGGTCTGGAGAGGAACACTGGGGGAGGGTAAAGAGGCAAAAGGCGCAAGAAGATGAGTTCATGTTACGTAGTGGAAGAAAATTCTTCGATCGTTGCTTGCTTTTGCGCTTAGGTATCAAGGATGATTATTAGGGCTCTCATCCCAATTGTTGAGGGCCCCCCGCTCGGGGCGGTACGCCGGTCAATGGCCCCCGAATTCCCCACGATCTGCACCCCCGCCGGCCCATCCTGACCATCGTGCTGGCACCCCTTCCATCACTATTTCGGGCTCCCTCTACATCTTTTTATCTTATCCTCACTGGTCCAGTCATGAAGCCACATACTGGAGATACCACGGTTTTGACTGGCGAGATGCCGAGCCAACAGTCCACGGCATCGTCCTAGCACAAGCTTTCAGCGGCCCCGAATTGAGAATTCACAGCTCACGGCTAACTACGAGCGTCATGAAGAGCGCAAAATGATAATAGGGTAGATGGCAAGCACAATAACACGATGAAGAACGGACGAATTATTCAAAAGAGGAGAGTAACAAGCGGAATGCTTTTGAGACAAAGATCGGAGAGATGAACATGCAGGGCAAAAAAAGGGCATTCCTAACCCGGCGGCATCGCGGACCCACCCCGTCCCCGTTTCCGCATCCAGAAGCGTTTCCGGGTCCCTTCACCCTCCCGCGGCTCCGTTATCGCTTACGGCCCTCACACAGAGACCGGTCACGCCACGTTCAAGCACTCCGAGACTTGATTCAACCAGAGCCTGCTGCGGGACAACCTTCAGTTGGCGAGAAATCGGGGTATCATTCAGTTAGAGGGAGTACAAATATACAGTCATACCCTAAAAAAGGCTTTTTCAGATCTCATGCCTTGATGGGATCGGGCGCCAAACCAACAAACTTCCTCTGCCACAACTTCACCTTGCGTCGTTTGGTGCGGAGGTATTTCTGCGACTTCCTCACCTTGCGATACGCCATGTACGGCTTGATCCTCTCCAGCTCGGTGGGTATAATCCTCACCCCATACCTCTTCGCCTCCTCCACCTCCTCCGCCAGCAGCTTCTCCTCGCCCTTGACGGCGTCGATCATCGCCTCGAGCTTCGCCACGTCGACGTCCCGCCGGTTGTTCCCCGTCGTGTACACGTACCTCCGCGACTCGTACTCCGAGTCGGCGTAGCTCACGACCGGCGGACCGTCGCCGGCGGGCGCCCCGACCCCTGCGTTGTTCCCGGCGCTCCCCGCTCCCAGCGCCTCCTCGACGATCTGATCCCACTTGTCCTCCTCCTCGGCTTCCTGCAGCGTGTCCGGGAACTCGGCGAGCCACTCGCCCGTGCGCAGCTTGTGGGCCTGCTTGCGGCGGAGGATGTGGCCCACCACGCGCGGCTGCGGACCCTTCTTGTACCTCAGGAACGCGTGCTGCGAGGCCGTCGCGATCACGTGCGGTATCCTCCTGCGGCCTTCGAAGCTGTCCCTTGGCCGGGGGAACATGGGCGTGGTGAACTTGGGTGGCTCGTCGGGCCCGGAGATCCTCTCGAGGACGGGTTTGAGGCCTTGTTTCTTCTCCCGGGGCTTCTTCGGCGGGCGCCGATTCTTCTCGGCTCGTGCTATCATTTCGTTCTTTTCGCGGAGATAGGCAACGATTTCGGTGTGCTCTTTCGAGCCTTCTGTCTGGGCATTCTTGAATAAGGTGAGAAACTGCCGGCGCGACACGTTAGTAGTCGTCCAAGAGGGGAATCGTATGCTTCCAGGAGTATATGCGGATTACCTTATATCCTGCCGACAGAGCAGCGAACACTAGTCGCGGACTCCAGTCCGCCTTGTTGCGCTCGAAGCCCCTCTTCACGAGCTCCGAGATGGGGCTTTTCCCTTTTCTGCAGACCTCCTCGGGCAGTTTTATGGTCCGTCCTTCGCGGACAAGAGCACGGAACAGAGCTATGACAGCGATTCGATGCCGCGAGCTGCGGGCCGGGATGAATTGGGACTTTGCCATTGTTGGTGTCGCTCGCGCATTCTGAAATTTTGGAGCTCGATGTAGCGGGACGGGCTTGGGCCCGCGGCTTGTCTTATCTCCAGGTATCCAGATATCTTATCTTATCGCCCGTTCACATCTTATCTCCCATGTCCGATCAGTGACGTAGCTGAGACCGATTCGTCGCAACGAACCATTCACAGAATGTTTCAATTACAAGGAAACTCGGACAACTAAGGTTTGTTGCTTCTCAAATATTCTGTGCCGATTCCCTCAGTTACGACTTTGACATCTTCTTCGACCGAGCAGCCGCAGCCATCATGGCAGTCTTACACGCCCATCTGACCCTGCTTCTCAAGTCGCAACAACGCCCGGATCGAACAACCCCCAGGAGAAGCAATCGTCTCTCTCAATATCCTCGCGTGATTTCCTGTCGGAACAAGCTTCATCACCCCAATTTCGCTAGTCTCAGCCATATTCTGTGCTTCGGGATGCTTCATTTCCCTCACCCACCGCAGCATCCAACACTCCATCGACGGCCAAGAACAGCAGCGAACCTGCACATCCGACCAGTACAGCGTCCAAAGAGCTGTCATTTATGAACCGGCTCTATCCAACCCGGTAAAAAAATCCATGCAGTGATGTCCTGATTGGTCTTTGAGAGTGTATCCAGGTCTGCCGTGTACAGCGATCAATGCCTCGCGGATCTTGGCAGCCATGTTAGGCATTCCTCTCTCTTGACAGGCTTCGTGGCTACGATCACTACATTCGCCTCCTTAGTGGCTTGTTGATTTTCTCCGCGGAGTAGTACGCTGACCTTACCCTCGTGTTTGGAGAATCCTTCTCAAAAAGCCGATGAATCCCTGGTCTACCAACGCTTCTCGGGCTGCCTTTTCGCTTTTTGCCGCGTAGCAGCTTGTCTGATAAGCTTGAAGACCAGTTGTGATTTCAAGCTCTGAGTCTCGGAGACGATAACCCCCATGGAGAATCCGATTATGTCAAGTCCCCTTAAGTCTCTACGCATGAACTGTCAGAAAGACGTCACAATTCATTAGGTAAAAGTTTCGTGAGACCCCTTGCCATGCATTACTGTCACATTACTTTTTTGGGTATTCTGTATGGATGGCTACAGAGAGACCTCGAAATCCCAAAAGCTGGCGTCATAGGTTGAATAATGGTAATTTCGGTCCAAACTAACAATATGGCAATCCATTGTTCCTCGTGCAAGAATAAGTAATACTGCTGACGTTGTTAATTCAGCATCTCATATCCCTCATTTCCCTTTAAAAAAAAAAGCCCGCCGTCCTCACAAACAATCAAGAGAAACATCCAAAACCCACATCAAACTCCGCTGTCGAAAACAAGCAAGACAGCAACAACCTAAGCCCAAAGTCCAACTAAGTCTTAACAAGATGGCCGAGGCTTCGAAGATATCTTCAGCGACGAGAACGGCAAGGTCGACTTCCGCAGTATATCGTAGCAACCAGCCACCGTGCTCGTAGTAGCAAAGTTCCAGATCGGCCTCGGAGCACTAAGCCTCCCAAGAACCTTCCACGTCTTGGGCTTCTTCCCCGGCATCCTTTGCTTCCTCATCCTGGCCGCCATCTCAACACTAGCCAGCCACCTCTGCGGAAACGCCAGGATGTACATCCCCACATGCGCAGTATCGCAGGCGCAACTAAGCTCCTCTTCGGGTTCCCCTACTATCTCTACCTTACTATAACCGCGGCAGCCGCGAAGCCCGCGACATCAGTCGCCCTCAACGCTCTGTCACACCGCGGAACCTGTACCATCATCTTCGTCGCCGTCACATGCGTTATACAATCTTTCTCATCAGTACCGGTTTCCAAAGCCCAGAGAAAGATACGTAGAGAAGCTAGGTCGGGGTAGCCGTCACCTTTGCAGCCACCGGCCAATTTGACCTCGACATTTAAGCTCTGCCAGAGACGTCTATTCAACTCTTCGCAGTGGGTGCGCCTTTGCGACGTTTCTTCTCAATTTCGGCGGAGATGGAAACACCCCCGAGCTGTTTTCACGCGCTCGCTCACCTGGGGCCAGGAGTTCATCGCCGGTTAGGGTCATGGTTCCTTTCTCCAGCGACTTTTTGAGCCTGCTAGGGGCCCTTGTCGTTCCGGCCTTTACTATCGTTCTTCCTGAATTCGTGCATACTGTACTACGTGACCCGGGAACCTGTGAAGGTTGTTGAGAGTTGCCACCAAACACAGGAAGAGCCTCTAGAGAAAGTCGGCCACGCGGGACCAGGGCAGTGAGAGACTGGTGGTTTCCAGAGAGGTTGGTGGCAGTGTACGTTTGGTCAACTGTATAGTGAGTCGTGGCGTCCGACAAAGGGTCCCCATATGGCCGCTTGACAACTCGTCACTCTCCAGGAATGAAGGACGACCTCACCAACAAGATCACTGGATCTATCGAGGCGCCAGGCGGTTTCCGGCTGGTCATCGAAGTGAGGTCTGCCCACGGTACCCATTTAACACCATCTTCAGTCGATGAGCTACGGAGACTTGCAAGGGCGCTTGGCATCTCTCGCAAGACGCTCAACGGAACATAAGGCCGTGCTTAAAGGTCGCGGCGGTTGCCGTTGCCGAGAGGGTCAGCGTGTGTTTCCACTCCTTTACTAGATAAATAGATAATAAAGCACATTTAAATGACTTCACGTCAAATTGGAACGCATTGAATGTTCGTTGAAACCGGCAACTTTATCTACAGAACCAGGAACCCGGGAGCTCCCGATGCCTATAAAAGTATTTACAAGAATTTTGTACTCCTCAGTGCCCCGACGACGTCGGGGCGCGAGGACCCCCCATTTAGAAGGAGAGAGTCTGGCCGGCGGTGCCGACGACGGCGGCCTTGACCTTGTCAGCGCCGAGGACGGTGTAGGGGTAGGAGGGCTTGGTGAAGGTGCCCTTGGGGACGTTGTTGGTGGAGTTGCCGAGCTCGACGTCCTTGACGACGGCGTAGCCGGTCTTCTTGGAGTCGAGGAAGGTGATGGCGCGCTTGGCCTGGTCGAAGACGGAGGACTCGACGAGGACCTGGGCGCCCATGCGGCAGTTGACGCCCGAGGTCTCGAGGTTCTCGGCGTAGTTGTTGAAGATGTGGACCTTGCCGAAGCGGACGGAGGGGTTGCGGGAGCCGACGTTGTTCCAGTGGTTGTTGGCGTAGGTGACCTCGAGCTTGCCCGTGTCCTGCTTGGCGTTGGAGTCGGAGTGGCCGACGAGCGAGCCCTTGTAGTGGTCGTGGATGTAGTTGTTGGAGACGGTCACGGCCATGGAGGCGTGGGTGACGTCGAGCAGGCCGTCGTAGTAGTCCTTGCCGTGCTCCTTGTCCGACGACAGGTCGCAGTGGTCGACCCAGACCCGGGAGGAGGCCTGGATGCCGATGGCGTCGGCGGCGTCGGCCTTGACCTTTGAGATCTTCATGTTGCGGATGATGACGTTCTCCTGCTTGTTGACGAACAGGCCGACGCCCGTCAGGGAGGAGCCCTTGGCGCCGATGATGGACTTGTTGGAGCCGACCCTGACCTTGACGTCGCCGGTGATGGCGCCCTTGACGATGATGACCGTCTTCTCGTCCGAGGAGGCCGCGGCGGTCAGCTCGGCCAGGGTGGTGACGGTGGTGACGTTGCCGCCGGCACCACCGGTGGTGCCGGAGCCGAAGCCGACGTCGCAGGCGTCGTTGACGGAGGCGCGCTTCACAACGATGCGAGGGTGGATGGGGCTGGCGATGGCGAGGGAGGCCAGGAGGGCCAGGGAAGAGGCGATGCCGGTGAATCTCATCTTGACTTCTTTTTCTTGAGCTGTAGTTTGGCTAGTTGTGATGGTTTCGTATTATATATAAAAAAGAATTGTGTTGACGATCTACGTCGAACGAAGGTATGCAGTGAGATAATTTAGGTAGGGAATGAATGCAAAGAGCGCGAGACTTGAGAGACTGAAGAAGTGAAGCGGGATGAGGAGCAAGAGTGGAAGGGAGAGACGAGGTTGGATGGAGTAGGCCCTTAAGTATTTCTCTGGACCATCGACCCGGGATCTCTTGGCTAAGCTTCTGCCGCCAAGAGCCAAGGCCTCCTCTGTCGAAGCTTGCTCTCCCGTCCCCTGTCCCAACAAGAGATTCCCCTTGGGCTGGGCGCTTGGGTATGCGTCCCCTCCTGGTCTTGGTCCGGGGTCATGGTGGTGTCAAGCGGGACCATACCGAGGAAGCTCTTTGGGTCCGTTGCAACGCTGCCTTGGTGCTCTCGTAGGTCTTGGGCCTGGGCCCTGGAGGTGATCCTGGGCCGGTAGCGGGGGTAAAAGGTGAATTCACCTCACGCAGAGGTCGCGGTACACGGCGTCACGCCGAGGAGATGAGGGTTTATGCACTGGTACAATCCGATTCCTGGTGAACAAGAAGAAGGCGTGCAGAGGGAGGCACGTCGTCCGCGAATGACGCCGGTGGGAATGATGAAGCTGTTCCCGGCCCCCGATGTGGTCACATGGCGCGCGAATGAGGACGCGAGCACGGGACGGAGGAATGGGCCATGTGGTACGAGATGATGGTGGCTCGTTTGTTTAGGGGAAACGAGACCAGGAGGTGTCTGTCGATATTGATCAGGCAGACTAAGCCAGTAAGGGCGAGTTGACGTTTGGGAACGAACCAGGGTAAGGCAAGGGACTGGAGCGAAATGAAGCCAGGGGATGAATGATGGGATGAGATGGCAGACACGGGGGCCCCCAAAGGTTCAACGACCTTGGTCCCAAATGGGCTGAGCCGGGGTCTTGACGGAAAACTGTTTTCTTCTGATCAGAGCGGCAGAAGGGGGCGGCTGGGGGAGAGGTCTAGCACGCACGGGTGGAGATATCGCCGCCAATGGAGCCTCTTTAGACCGGGTAGTCTATCGGAGCAAGGACGAATTCGTTATCCGAAAGGCATCCAAAGGGTGATGGGTATCTACGGGTTATTGCAGCGGTCTGTGAATATTCAATATTTCAATTTGCTGCGCGTTGCCGGAGTTGGGAAGGCGAGGAACAGGCCTTTCTCAAGAGCACCTCGAGATAGCTGAGGCCGGTGACCACAAATGTCGACTGTTACGCCGCCGGTCGTGCTAGCTCAGCGCCGTAGACTACTGCGTAGTATCCGTAATGGCTCAGCAAAACGTGCTCGGTTAATAGAGTTTGGAAGTCAGGTCTCCCTGTCGTGGCCCATTTGTGTTGCTGGCCGTCCACGTTCGGAGGAGGTCCCGGGACGTGATCCGGGTTTGGAAACGGTCGAGGGGCGCCCAGGGGCACCGAACGGGAATGGCCCGGTGGAGCCCCAGCTCCCGGCGCATATTGAATTTAGAATCAGGTAGAGTTGTGGGGTCAATGATTTGTCTCAAATTAGGTATCCTTTCCCCTCCCGTCAGTTTAGCGTCGACATTTGCAGTGTTGCTGTCCACCATTGCCGTCTCTACAAAGTACCACTGCGAAAGGAGTACAGACTGATTTGGCGAATAGGTCTAGACCATACCCTCGACGCATTGCGCAGATTCCATTGCTGTAAAATCTTCTCTTTACGCAGTACCCGGTGGGCTCGTTTTCTCTTCCCCAGATATGATTCAGGTTCAGGCCGTCGCACCAGTATGCGCGCCACGATGCAGTGTTGAAGTTGAAAGGCACAAGTCACACTTTTGGCCCTCCGGCTGCTGTCATCCAGCGCGGCGGCTGCAGTACAACATGATTGGCATGTCTGTTTGCGCCTCGTCTGCGAAATCGATGAGTTGAAGTGGATACAACGAGAGAGACACAGAGAGAGAATGTGTGTGTTCAGGAGATTTTTCCTTGCACGCCCGCTTAGGTCGTTGAATTTCTGGGAAAAAAGAAACCAACAACTGCCGTAAAGCCGACTTGACGTCCAGAACAACAGCGCCCAACGACTGCCGGAATGCCGACTCACGTACTAAAAAATTCGGGAAGAGATGCTTAAACCTGACGCGAGCCCTCTCAGAAACCAACGATTGCCGCGAAGCCGACCTGAATTTCGGGAGACAGGAAATCTGAGAAGTTTACTTGGACGACAAACACCAGCAGTGCTGCTGTCGGTGTTGGAGTGAGCCAGCCGTCCGAACCCGATCGATACTCGCAGAGACGTGTGTGTGTGTACCTTCGCAATCACGGAGCGCTCCTTGTCTTCAGTTGTCCTTTGAATTCGACCGAGAACGCAGTCCGCCTTTACGTTATGCTTTACGCCCTAGACCTCGACCTCTTCACCCGTGGTTTCGCGGTGCCGTCGGGTCTCGGAATGCGCCCGACCTTCGGGCCTCTTTGCAGCGCGCATAAGGGTCGGCGAAATATTTTCCCCAAATGGGCGGCGTTAGAGGATTACTTACTTGCTGAGCAGAGCTGAAGTAATTGACAGGCTCGGAAATTAGGAGGCCACGAGTCGCGCATTGCAGCAATACGACCGGCTCAGTCGTGGGTTCGAGACGCGACCGAGTGAGTGATGGAGTCCCCCCTTTGCCATTTGGCGGCGAATAAATCACTCGGCAAACCGGGCAAACACTCTTTCTTGGGACTATGGAAAATCGGCACAGAAATGTCTCGTTTTTTTTTTCTTGTCCCAAGGGTCCATGTTTCTGGGGAAATCTTAGGACGCCCGTTATTATGGGTTCAATGCCTATACGACGGGAGAGCGCCCATATGTCCGGACTAAACTCGCCGGCCCCAGCTCCACAATCCAGGGGTGAAAGACATTGGACGGCCTCCCGTTGACGAGTTGACTTTGGAAAATGCGACTGAGGTGATGGCCTTCACCCTTGCCCCTCTCTACTCCTTAATCCTGCCCGCCCCAAAGTCAAATGCATTTCCCGTTGTTTGTACACAACCCAACTCCGTTCTAGTAGTCTAAATACGTAGCGTATCATCGCGTACGCATCAGATGCTATTATTACCAGCGGCGGAAACAAACAACGTGCGCAAATAACCTCGTGCTCCCGCCCGCAGCCGCTTTACCAAGAAACCATTTCACGAACTCCACAGATGCATTGCATATCACTACCACCGCCACCACTTTTGGTGTTGCGGTGTGCGCGGGAAATCGAAAGCCGCAAATATGTAATGCAGTGATTGTCGCCTTTCCCCAACTTCCATCGGCATACAGTATTTCGACGGTTTGTCGTTGCTGATCGGAAGGTGCCAGGCATTGGTGCCAAGCATTTTTGCCAAGACGGATATCTCGGGGAGTTGGCGGTTTCGAACCCCTGGTGTCCCAAGAACCATCGAGAGCTAATCGTCTTGGCCCTCAGGGGGGGGAACAGCGAAAACGCCAATCCTGTGAAAGAACCGCCAAGGGTTCTCCCGAATGGCACCTGGGCGCCAAGCAAGGAATAGGTAATCCACAGCCAACAGGTTCCCACCTGATGGTTTTGGAAGAAAAAAAAACATTTGGATCACGAACTCTATGGGATGACTGTCCTCAGTTAAACGGTCGCCCAGATGGGCTCCACTGAGGCGGAACTCAGTTCATGCCGTGGTCTCGAGAGTCGAGACGCTGGCGGCTGGCTTCAGAAGTGCTGGAGACGGGCAGAAGGTCTCCTTGGAGCTTGCGGCTTGAGCCCTTTCTCTTCGATTTTTTTTGAAGAGTGGGAATCCGATGCCCGTTGATGCATTTCCCCCGCTCTCCCTGAAGTTTGCGCGTCTCGTCCTCTTTGATGGCTGATCTTCGCCTCCATAGAGGGCACCAATTACACAATTAACCTGCATCTCGACTTCCTCAAATATCGATGATCTCACGACACGAGTCAATCGTTCGTCTAGTCCATGCAAGGCTGGAATCACATCGCAGCGCTCATCGTGGCGGAGTCTGTCCTTCCGGGTTCCTCGTCTTCGTTTTTTCCGCATCATTGTCGGTGAACGTTCCCGAGGTCTCCTGACCGGCCGCGATGCTCGGGGTGGTTGTGGCGGTGGTGTGCCCGGCTCCCGCCACGTCGAGACCTTGCATCTGCCGTGCCTCCTCCTCGAGCTGCGCGCGCTCTTCCATCGTCAGGTCGCTCTTGGCCTGTCCGATCCGCACCAGAGAGTATAGCACCAACGAAACGGCCGCGACGCCGACCGCCAGCCAGAAGGCCGTCTTGTAGCTCTGCTTCAGGCCCAGGTGGCTGGTCTGGCCGACAGCGACGTCGCCCATTCCCAGAAAGAAGCTGATGCCCAGGAACAGCAGACTGTTGATGAGCGCACCAGCCAGTCCTTGCCTGTGCGCGGGCAGGTTCGTCGTGATGAAGACGTTGCTGACCGTGTAGGTGATGTCGATGCCGATGGTCGCGCATATCATGGACGGGAAGACGTAGGCCCAGTAGTTGGGGTTATCCGGGATGATGGCAAAGAGCAGCACGCACAGCAGGTTTCCCGTCCCGGAGATCGCGAGCAGCACGCGGCCCGGCAGGAGATGGAGCGTGAAACCGCCGACGGTGGCGATGATGAGACCGCCCACGATCAAGGGGACGTACCAGATCGCCGTCACCAGCGGCGACATGTGCAGCACGGTCTCGATGTAGAAGGTGGTGTAGAAGAGGAAGAGGCCGAAGGTGCCGTACCCGAAGAAGAGCGCCACCGACAGCGTCTTCATCGACTTGGGCGCGAAGAGGTCGGCCGGAAGCAGGGGGTTGGAAGCTACCTTGGCCTCGACGTACCACGCTCCGACGAGCAGGGCGACGCCGAGGACCAAGGTGACGATGATTTGAGGGCTCGCCCATCCCTGCGGCGCGTGCGAGCTGTCCGTGATGGCGTACACCACCAGCAGCAGGCCCGGCACGATGGTCGCGACACCCCACCAGTCCATCTTCATGTCCATGCGCTTGTCGCGAAAGTCGTTGGGGATGGTCAGGAACGACACGGTGGCAACGATGCCGAGGACGATGCTGCCGAGCCAGAAGTACGCGCGCCAGTTGATAAACTGGCCCGACACGCCGCCGATGAGGATGCCGAAGAAAAAGCCGATCGGGGCGAAGGCTCCGTACAACGCAAAGACAAGGTTCTTGCGGGGGCCGGGGCGGTAGATCTTGCCGAGCAGCATGATGCCGGCCGGGAGGTACGCCGCCGAGCCGAGACCCTGGAGGGCTCGGCAGAAGATTAGCATGAGGTAGTTGTTGCTAAAGGCGGCGATGAGGCACCAGATGAAGAACCATGACAGTCCGATATTGAAGACATAGTAGCCGCCGTACATGTCACCCAGTCTGCCGAGTGGCAGCAAGAAGGCGCCTGTGACGAGTGAGAAGACGCTGGACGGCCATGTCTGCGAGGCCGCGGGAATGTTCAACTCCTCAGCGAGTGGAGGCAGAATGATGTGAAAACCACTGACGAAGTATTCCTACAGCATTACGTCAGTTTCCTTGCTGAGCGGCTGCTTTGGCACGTGACGAAGCTTACCGCCATCAACATGGATCCCAGCAAGGAAAGACAAAACCCGAGCTCACTCCATTGCGACTTGAAGACGGCGGGTCGTTGTCGGCCGAGAAACTCGACGTCGAACTCGGCGGCGCGACCGCCGGAGCCGGCATCCCGCTCGGTATCGTCGCGGGTCATCGGTGCTGGGTGAGGAGTTCGTCTACTCGGTTATGCAGTATGTCGTCTTATCTCAGTGACGTAGTCAGGGAATGTTTGATGTTAAGTCATACAAGTACGAATCGTTGACAACATGAAAAGGTGTCTATGTTGCATCCCAGCCGAAAGGAGAATCGTTACGGGACCCTCCGATGGCTAAATAGCGGCCCGTCGTCGTCCATTGAGGTTCATGGTCGTTGACGCGACTAAGCGGTCGCCTTTGAGGTGGAGAAAGAATTTGAGCGTCAGGATTTGCAACGCGAATGGCTAGAACCCGCCGACACACGGGCCGGGATGGGGCCACCATTCCCCGTCTCCATCTCCACGCCGGCGAGAGAGCTTGGGAGCCGTGAGCCTCACAAGGCGGGCAGTTGGCCACCGTGGGCATGGCGTGCGTCTTGGCTTCCTTTCTCGGCGAAGCGTGCGCGTGTTTGTCGGTTAAAGTGTGTCTTGAGAGAGTTGCTCTCTCTTCAAACTCGGCTATCAAAGCTTGGATTGGGGCTTGTAATTGCTCTCAGTTAAAGGACAATGGGCGTGGCCGAAGAATGATTACGGGATGAGAGCAAGTTTCACCGCATGTGTTTTGCCTCTTGCGTTTGGTTTTTCCGGGGACCCTGGAGCGCAAGAGTGGCCGAAGACTGGAGGTCTGGAATGACGCCCTTCGATGACACAATGAAAGAGATCTGGGGGTCACTATTATCGAGGCCGAGGTTCCAGATCGTTCCCGAGACACCACTTTTTGGGAAGGCGGTGGCGCAATGCCTCTCTTCTCTCCGGCTGAAGTAGGCTTAGCGTCTCCAAGCTCCCAAGTATTATGTTTTCATTGGTCATAAGTACTCCACCTGTTCGCTGTCAGAACCGCTCCTGACGAATCAGCTACCAGGCCAAGATTTGGACCAAGCGTCATTCTTTCCACATTCGAGACTTGAATGTTGGCGTCTTCATGCACGTCTTGCTGCTTGACTTCCAAATACGGTCTAGCGCTCTACACTTCGGACCAAGGTTAGGAATCTTCGACGTGCCCCGCGGTGCTATCGGCCTATCGGCCGCCGAAATCTTCAACTGCCATTAAGCTGCCCAGGCATCTCTTATCTGATTTTTTGACGGATTCCATATTCCGCACGCCACGATTGGAACGAAACGAACCTCTCTATCTTGCGTCGAGAAGTGACGACCAGAAGTTCTGCCTTTCTGCCTGACCAACCGAGCCTCCAGTGGATTCCACACAACCACACCTTCTCCCGATTACCAATCCGGGACTCTTGGCCTTCGACATGTCATGCATCTCTTGACGGCCTTTTTCTCAATCGAGGCAATATCTGCTGCGCCAACCCATTCGGTACATGGTCACAACCACAGCATCTGCCCACAGCTCTCTCTCTCACACACAACACACCTCAGCTCTATCAAAGTTGCCCTGTTTACCCTTTTCTGCTTGTTACGTTATCAGTACCACCTTCTGGAACGCCTGTATCCGCCCATCCTTGATCGCCCGCCCGCGTCTGCAAATGGCCCGCATCGACGTGCTGAATGCCCCGACGAAGCCATGTCACAACTGCCGCCGTCGACGTCTCCGCTGTGACCGCTCATATCCCCACTGCCACAAGTGCACCGTGGCCGGCCAAGAATGCCTGGGCTATGGGAAGCTCTTCCGCTGGACCGACGGCGTCGCGAGCCGCGGGAAGCTCGCCGGCAAGTCCACCGTCACCTTCTCCTCGGGCCCGGAGCCGTCGTCGTTCCGCGGCACGTCTCGCCACATCAAACAACCACCCGTCACCGTCACCGCCACCGCCGCCGCCGATACCGTCCCGGACACTCGCACCCAGGACACCCCTCCGGCGACCGCAACCTCCGGAGACGACAACGCTCTCGTCGTCTCCGCCGCCGCCGCCGCTCGTCCCGGGACCCAGTCGGCCCCATGGACCCTCGTCGATCCTCTATTCCAGGATGTGGAGCATCACTACCGCCACTACCTCTCCTACTGTACATCTCACACCCTTTTGACCCCATCCTCCCGACCAACCTCGAGAAGGAGGCTTGATGTCCCGGATAGAGTAAAGACAAGCTAACCACATCGCCCAGTCACCACCCGCGTCTGCAGGGATCTCGTCTCCTGGGACGTCCCGGATCGCAACCCCTTCCGCTCTCTCGTCCCGCTGACCAGAGCCCACCCGCTCCTGCAGCACATCATCGTCGCCGCCTCGGCCGCCCACATGTCTAACCTGTCCCGGGCCGTGTCATCGGACTGGGTGGCCGACCTCAACGCTCGCCAGGCCCTCACGGATGCCCTGGTCGCCAAGCACAAGGCTCTCCGTCTGTTGTCGTCGGCCATCCAGGACATGGGTAACAGCGGCGGCGTAGGCGGCGACGTCGTGCTGGCGGCCGTCCTCTTCTTCGTCAATGTGGAGCTCATCGAGAGCGGCAGAAACGGCTGGAAACCCCATCTGGAAGGCGCCGGCCGGATCATGGCTTTTCTGCCGCCCGTGGGCTCAGCAGACGAAGCACTGAGGGACTACGTCATGTCTGACTGCTTCATGTGAGTTTATTCTCATACTCTTGCTTGTTGGATTTGATGTGTCTAGCAATTGGGTGATGAATTATCTAAGCTGATCCTCCTGACCAAAGATACTACATATTGGCATCGGCGTTCAACACCTCACCACCAACCGCCGCCAAGTCGTACTACCAATCCGTACAGGCATCTTCCGTCCTAGCCAGGGCTGCCGCCAACAGCTACTTATGCTGCCCGCCTGCCATCCTCCAGATTCTTCTCACTGCCTCGCAGCTGTCAAATAACGCAGGAGACGACCTTGACTCCAGAGCCTCTGTAGCTCAGGCCGGAGCACGGCTTCTGGAACAGGCCTTGGCCTTTGACATTGGGAAATGGGCATTTGAACAGCGAAAACTCGCATACTTGAAAACAATCCCAGTCGAAAGTCGCATCCATGCCGGCTCTGCTCATCGCATCGCTGCCTGCCTGTACATTCTGCACAGTGTTCCAGCGGTGTCCAGGTTCGTATCTGTCCGCCGAGAAGACCTTGACGCCGAAATGTTCTACCACCTCTCCTCTATATCCGACGAGGATCCCAACTTCAAAGCTACATGTTGGCCCTCTTTCATTGCCGGTGCGGGCACGTCTGATCCCGAGCAGCGGATATGGATCCTCGACCGCCTCAAGAGGTTGATGATTGCGACGCCCTGGGGCTTCATCACGACTGCCATGGACACCCTTCAGACCATTTGGAGTTTGGAGGAGTCGTACGACCCAGAGACCCAAACCGAACGGAGCTGGGTGCAGAAGCTCAAGTCATCAGATCTCAACTTCCTCATCGTGTGAAAAACGAAGAGCAGGACATTTTATGAACAAGGACTGGTCGCAACGGCGAATTGTCCTCCTGCATCGATGAAGTTCAGCTTCCTTTCGCCCAGGTGCTTACTCCGAACCAGCGTTGGGGTCTTCACGGTGTCTGTGGTCGCCAGGCCGGTGTTGTAGCTGGCCGAGAACCCCCAAGCATGCAACTCGCCTTCCTCCGATATCATGTAGCAGTTGTCAATGCCTGCGGCGACGAAGACGGCTTTGGTACCTGAACGATCAAAGTTAGTACGGACAAAATCGACATACTGGTTGGAACACCTACCAGGCACGACAGTCGGCACGTTCAACACCCGAGGTCGGCCTCTGGAGTCGAATATGATGTGTTCCTTGGGCACTTCATCAAGCGACATTCCCATCTGGCCGTCGTCGCACCGACCCCACACCAACACATCGCCCTCTCTGGTACAGGCGATGGAGTGGTGCAGACCGCATCCAATGTGGCTGATGTTGTATCCTTCGAGGTTCTTCACGATGGCTGGCGAGATGACGGTAGTGAACCCAGTATCCTCCCTCGTGGATATTCCACATTGGCCGAAGTTGTTCAGGCCGAATGCCCAAACCTTCCCGGTGCTGTCGATGGCAAAGCTGTGGTGTGAGCCAGCAAAGATCTTGGCTGTCTTGTTCTTCGGGAGTCCCACGCGTTGGGGGACTAGAGTCTCGAAGCGACGGCGTGCCATGATACGTCGTCCGAGCTCGTTCTGCTCGCCGGATCCCCAGGCGAGGACGTTTCCGTCGTTGGTGAGGGCGAGGATGTGGTTCGAGCCGCCGGCAAGCTCCTTGATGTCCTTGAGCCCTGGTATCAAGACAGGTATACGCTCCGTCGTCTTGGGTGGCTTCTCGTGGAGGAACCCGAAATTGCCGTCTCCGCCCTATCGGAAATCAGCGTATGTTTTCGAAGTAACGATGGCGACCTACAGCAAAACTACCCCAACCATATACGGTACCCTGTGCGGTCAGAGCAAAGCATGCGCTGTTGCTGGCAGTCACCTGGACGATGTCGATGTCATCCTCAAACTCGACCACCCCGGGGGTACTCTCGAAAGCGTCGAGGATATCCTCATCGTCCTCGTCCTCGGCCTCGGCGTCTCCCTCGGAAGGAGGCTTCACCCGGCCCAGCGCACCGTCGTCGTTGACACCCCAGGTTAGCACCTTCCCGTCATGCGTGAGAGCAACGCAGTGCATGCCCCCGACAGCAATTTGCACTACGCCTACAGCGTCGGCATCGAGAAGGTGGTTCAGACGTGGCCTGGGGGCTTCAGTGCGTCGTGGGCCAAGGCCCAGCTCGCAATTCTCGCCGCTCCCGAGGACGTACACGTCGAGTTTCTGCGAGGGTCTCTTCGTCGATGCTTCAACAGTCCTGTGTTTGTCGGGTCTGCTCGTGGCATCTTGTTTCGGTTTTGTGGTTTGGATCTGTTGGGTGTTAGTCAAGATCGGGGATCCACCAAATGGTGTGTTGAAGGGTGGCTACCTTGGTTCTGTAGGGGAGGGACGTCTCCATGTTTTCAGATAAAAGTCTCGATATTTGACCTTGAATCTAATTCAGAATCGCTGTGGATCGTAAAGGAGGTCATGTTTCTCGTTGGTCGGCAAACGATGAAGACCACGCCAATTTGTATGGTACTCCAGCCAACCTAGGCCCTCCCCGTCAGCCCAGTGATTACCTCAGCCGGCTTAGTCACAGTACAAGACCCCACGACCCCTGTCTCTTGCCGTTGGTGCCTACTGGTGCCTGGACCAATTGCCCAATCGGCGCCTTTTCATTGCTGAAGGATGTCTCTGATGCAAAGCGGGGCGCTAAAATCCGTAATCCCTGCCTGAGCAGCTGTCCCCCCTCCCTGTAATAGCTGCACGACCGACCATTCGTGCTTCATCTCACCTTCATTGCTTTGAATGAAGCCTTACTGACAAATCGCAAATCGTTCGTGATGATGGTTACTCTCTTATTTGGTATTGTCATGATGAACACCCAAATGTCTCATCACCGCTCCACCGTTTGGCACATACAACACCGCCATTAATCCAATACGCCCGGCGGATGGAGCGAAAGTCGCAGTATGCGGCGTTATTTACGATGATGTCCAGCTTGCCACCGATTTCACCGCCAATCTTGTCCACAATGAGATTGTGAAAGTCGGTGCAAGAAAAAGTTGGCGGCAATACCAATGGCTCTCAGGAGTTTCGTGGCTGCTTGCGCTGTAGATATCTTTTACCTCTTGGGTGAGAGATTCAATCTGGCGCATCGATCCCGTAGTGGAGCAGCAGATGGCAAGAATACAACCCCCCCTTCCCCGGCGCCTGGCAAAGCAATGCGGCTGTGCGACTAAATGTTTCCATCTTTTCCTCGAAGATCTCGGTCAACAGCGGCGCGTGCCATTGAGGTTGTCTTGGTTCCCGATGGGTCGGCCACGTTGAAGGTTCGTTCGGATAATTGTGCCACCAGGATTGACGCCAAGACAGCGTCATCCACGTATGACTGTTCTTAGTACTCATCACATGATCACCCAAGAGTCCGCCAAGCATTAACAACTAGACCCAGACGGGCCCGCTTCGCTCTCAGCATAACGAACCGAAGAGGCGAATGCAACGATGCTCTGCTACTACCAAACGGGAGGAATTAAGCTTAATAAACTCCGAAATCATCGGGAGAGAGCGAGCGTCAGCTTGCCCGCCCCTACCCTCCCCTCCACTCACCTCCCGCCCCGATGCCAGTCTTGCAGCTTCGGCAGGTTGCAGGGATGAGGCGAGTCATAGGGTTCATCCGGGCTCGGCCGGCCGCTCTCGACAAACGTTGAAGCGTAGGGGGTTCGTCCGCTACAATCGCCCGAGAGACTCCACCAGACGTCATGTCGGTTTGGACCCCGATCCACAACCGCAGCGGCGCAATCGTGGGCTGTAATGATGCACGAGTGGTCCTCGTGACAACTTTCGTAATCAGCCGTTGCGGAATTCCAGCAGAGATTCATTTCCGGAAGACCGATGTCCGAAGTGGACAATTCAACACAAATGACAATGGGAGACGTCTCATCATACCCTGGAGCTGATAGGATGGAAAGCGTCTCTGTAGTTATCATTGAACATCAGGTCCATCGACTTCGATTCAGGCTCACTCTTCCAACTTACGGCAAGAAACATGTATTTTTCCACCGTGTCTCACTCACCCAGACACTTAAGATACGATTCTGCGGTGGCCCCCAAGGATTCAAATTATGCACTCCACTCTGACTCGTAAGCAGCAGGGTCGTTCTCTTCTGCCAAGCACGTGGTCAATAGCATAATGATTGTCGAGAACATTGCCCGATGTAGACCGAGGAACGCTCTCTCGAGCGGTCGAAAACTACGGCAAGCTCGGGTCCTTGGGCAGGTCAATCCACGACATATCACAAATCGTTTTGGGCGTCTTGTTGTGGTAAGTCGATACAGTCCTGCTCCTTGAGAATCACGCTGGCTCACAACTTTCATTGCAGCGGCCGCGATCTCCAGATTTGAACCATCCGCTGTTTCTCATTGCCAGGTGCCCGGGCCAGGGTTCCAAAGAGCGGGAGGAGCTCCTGCGTCAAATTTCTGTTGGTCCTCCCGTGGAAATTCTCCAAGACAAGCTGGACGAGGTAGAAGTCGAACCCAGCTGTTCCCGAACCTGACTATCACGGTGTGCAAGCGGTAAGCGTCTCCTTGTGGATCGCTGGGACAAGGTCTATCGAGAGCACATCCTTGCGTTGCGAAAGCGTCACGACCCTGAGACACGATTCAAGTCGTTGTTTTGATTAAGTCCCACAGCAAAGTCCCACAGTATGCTTGCGTAGATAATCTTGATAAAATACCAGACGAATTCTCCATCAGCCTTGGCGACGTTTTGTTTCCGAACTGAAGCCACTGTACTTCACTATTCTGTAACTCATGTAACGTTCTCAATCAGCTTGGCAAGTGACTGATTACGAAACATGATGAAGGGCACTGTGACATTTCACGCGTATGAAGTGATACCTTTGAGACAACGCGTGCGTCCGGAGATCTGAAATAGTGGGATTCATGGTATTATTATCCACCCCGATCGACAGCTACGTCGGTTACGTCTTTCTATTTTTGGGGGAAATAATATTGTTTGAATATCGGAGTTGATATTTGTGTTTGGTGTTGCGCGGAGACTTATTTCACCGAACCTGGGGTACTAATGAAAAGCTCTTCTTCTTGCGACTTTGACGCCTGAGGGGGGGTTCAGTACTGACCGACATCTGCTACGAAAACACTGATTGCTGTTCAGTTACCAGTCACGATCTTGGGTGTCGCGGGCTGCCTTACTCTAGATAGTACCCGCATCTCCCGCTTTGTCATCGGGACGCGGGCTGCAATCGACTTACATGAGAACTTCACTGCGTCTTTATATCAAGAGCTCGCGACGGTTGGTAGCTTCTGTTACATCATGCACTCAGCAGAGAGGATTGCGTGGCCGCCGGCGATCCCGGGCCTCCGCGGCCTACCGCGTCTCCACCAGACGCGAGTAAGTGCGGTGCCTTCGGGTTATGCGACGAACTCTAATCATTTGTACAGCCTCTCTCGGCAGCCTCGTATCGTGTCGGTCAACTTGGCCGGCCTGTTTGAAAGAAAAGCACGCTAGAGACTCCACCGGCGGCAACTTTACCTTATTAACCAACAACCCCACGGAATGGGCATGACGGCTCCGGTCCTTGTTCCCTAATCATACCACCTCTTAGTGCCATGCATTCACGAATCTTCTCGTTGCTGTCCCTCCTGTTATTCTCCGCGACGGCGACGGACGCAGGTCCCGATCGGGAAACCGCGGCCGCGACCGCCCACGGGACGTACGAGATCGACGCGCCGGCGAGGATCCCGCGAGCCAACCCGATAGCCAGCGTCCACCGCGGCCAGCCGAACGACACCGCCGCCGCCGCATCGCCGTCGCGGCAGGGGGATTGCGTGCTCCCGGCGTGGGACGAGCTGTACATCACCGACTTCCTGCACGAACAGCTGGACCACCTCTCGACCGGCGACCACTGCTGGATCATCAGGGGCGTCGGGGGGTTGAAGGAGCTGCTCCGCAGGAACATCAGCGCGAACCCGTTCAACAACGTCACGATCCCGCAATGCGTCGCGCTCAACATCTCGGCCGCCGGCAACTCGTTTTCCATCGACTTCGCGGACAGCACCTACCAGGTCAACGGGATGGCCGAGGACACCTTCGTCCTGCTTACTTACGTTCACCGTACGTCGAATCCCGTTCAAATGCGTCTGATTTGTTGACTGACTCTGCGGCTTGGTAGTTGTTTGCATGACGGCGGCGTTCTTTCTGGCGTACCCAATCATCCTGGTTTTGGCCTTGACCCCGAGCCTTTGCATCATGATTGACCGTCCTCTGGGAGAAGCGTCGACGGCCAAGTTCGAGAAGTGGCAGATGATCTTCCAAACCATCGTCTTTGCCCCCTTCATGGTTGCGGGGCTGGTCACCGGCATCATTGCCATGGGCACATCCGACCACGCCAGGACGCAGCACGGGGTGAGCAACCATCTGAAACCACCATCAAATTTGACGTCAACGGGCTAACTCGAAAAAACTCAGGTCATTGGCTTCGTCACCATTGGTCTGGCGGCGATTGCAATCCCCCTGTATCTTTACCAGCGACGTCTAAGCTCGCGGCCAGACATAGCTTTCTACATGTACCGGAGGCTCAAATTGATCAACGGGGTTGACTTCATCGTTTGCCAAGCGATTCTTCTCATATCCGGCTTTGCTCTTCCGGACGGCATCGACGACTTCGGGGTTATGACTTTATGCGGTACCAATACGCTTTCTTCGTCTTTGATCTTTTCTCTGGGCATGATCGTGTCGTTCGTCTGGAACTGCGCCATGGCTACGATGACAGTCCAGTGGCTTCTCGGGCAGAGGATCAGGGGTGGCACTGTCCGAGACAGAGCACCGCCCTGGATGTTGAAACTGCTTCGGAAACAGTCGGCGTAGAGTCTAGCACTAGAATGGAATACTGATTGATGCAAACTGCGGTCTCAGTGGAAAGAATGCGGGCCCAATACAGTGCCTCTTGCTTCTAAATTCACAAGTGAACGACGTGGCATACTGGACAAGTTCATTCAAATACGTGGTCATCCCATTAGAGTAGTTGCTCCCATGAGAATCAAGTTTCGAGACTCTTGGCATCCTGTTCCAGTATGAGTTTCCTTGAAGCTTAACCATTGCACAACGGGGGTATTTGATTGGGAATTTCTAGAAAGAGTTCATTAGTTCACTCACAACGTCTCACATCCGTAACTAGATGCATCTCCTAAAGGCTGATGACTTCATAGGGCTGTGTCAAGACCCAGATCCAGGAGTGCCTCGAGGCGGGGACCGGCAGCCGCGGAAATCCGGCCAACCAGTCCGCGGCATCGCAAGCAGTGACCGGAAACGACGACTCGTCACGGATTATGGACAACTATAAACAAATGGCCGTGAAGCGGAACACACCTGAGCTGTAGTTCTTCATAACGTACGATGAATCCTTCGGTGGGGAGGAGTAAGAGGTTCACGGAGCCCCAGAAGTTGTCTCATTACGAGAAGACTACGAAAACTCGATAGCATCTCCCGTCTTTACCAACTTATTGCAAAGAGGCCCCAAGAAAGCTGACCGTCAAGAGGCTCTTCGCAACAACTCGGAATAATACTCCTTCTGTAGTTGTATACCAACAACCCAGTTTGCACCTTGACTGACAACGTTGCTGGGGCACGGGCTCAACACATAAATATGTGCTTATCTAGCGACCCTTATCGAAAATTAATGAAAAGTCTTTCGGGAAGCATTATTGATACGTCAATTTGCGGTGTTTTGTCGTCTTCAGAAGCTAACAGAGTGCAACTCAAGTATTCTCATACCAGTAATAGGTAGCTGCTTCCACAATGCATACCAGGCACTGGGCTTACTAATTTTTTTTCCCCTTTTTCTTTAGAGCTGATCAACCCAATAAGTTAGCCAGAGCCAAGAATTGAGGTTTTCGAACCAAATTGATTCTATCAGCTGTTGCTTTGCAGGTGCTGAAGAGTGAACCGGTTTCGCTGCATTACCTTTACTACGGCTAGCAGACGCTTGTAAATCTGCGTGCGCTCTGGCAGAGGCGATCGAAACGAACCACCTGAAAAGTACAAGGGGAATGATTTATCTGTGATACAGCTCTGCATACTCGGAGAGCTTCAAATCATCCAATGCCTCCTCAAGTAAACGCTTACCTTACATACAAATTTCATCCAGGCATCTGCCGCCATTATTCAGAAACGTGGCTGTCATTTCGTGGTGTCAGGACATCTTACGTCCTGAAGGAACTTTGTCCCCTTCTAACGCATATAGCTATATACCTTCAAGTCGTAGCAACCTATCATGACCAAAGGCCCTGATCGTTGAAGGTAAATATTCAACCAACATCTCAGAGCGGCATTTTCCAAACAAGGAAGTTCGTACCTGGTCATCTCGCTCTCCAAAGCCCCCGCTGAGCAACGAGCCCTGCGTGACCCTGCTATTGAAAAGTCCTCCGCCATGGTTGATTCTTTTTGCTTTCGCTGTAGGGCTCTGACCCTCGAAGATACCTCAGCTTACTGAAACGAGGATGATCGCCCGAGACAAAGCTAGCCTGTCAGCAGTAGCCATTGTCGTGTGACTGTGTCTCCATGAATTCTTGGAAGTCGTTACTACGCGCCGTCCGCATCTTCAGCAAGCTGACATGAAGAAAAAGACTCACGTACGTACATGATGGAGAGGGTACACATTCATATATCTACACAAGCGACCGAATCGCTCCCGCGTAAAACGTTGGAAAGTCCACCGGAGTACAAAAAGGAGCTGAGCCTCTCTAGAGAGTCTTACAATCTCAGTTCGCCTCCTCCTTCGGGTGGCTAAAGCCGAGGAGGCAGTCCGAAACAGCAAAATACCTCCGAGACCAACAAGTGTCTGGCCCATCGTGAGCGGCAACGCCCGTCTCATCCGACTCCGCGATACTGAACTGACTTATGGAACTCGGTGCGAAACGCTCAAACGGCTTTACGGAGACGCTGCACGCGGCCCGTCGGGATGAGGGTATGAGACGGCGTGCACTTGAATTCGTCGATGCTTGTTGGTCAGCCATCTCAGGCTGCCGTCAGACCTTTCCCGTGTCTTCGAGCCGTCAGAGCAGATCTCCGTCATGGCTGTTTTGGCCCGCCTCACGCAGTGTGCGTTTGCTGCAGAGAGCGACGGCCTTGCTGCCATGGCCGGTGCCTCCAGTTCTCCAAGCGGCGTTGCCATTTCGTTCACGAACACGAAGGGTATTAAACTGTCCATCCGACGACCGTAAGATTGCTTCGATTCGAACCAGGAAACATCCGGGGAGATGTCTACAACGAGCTGGAAAACTCCGGCGTGACCGTGATCGGAGGACGGTTATACAACATCGAAGTAGGAGGGCTGACCACTGGGGGACAAGCGAGCAACCAAAAACACCAGTTTCCTGATCTGTTGTTGACCTGGTTGCAGGCGGTATCTCGTTCTTCTCCAACCAGTACGGCTGGGCATGTGACGACGTCGAAAGCTACGATGTAAACTGCTTCAGCAAACGCCTCCCGCAGCATGATTATAATAACGTACCGTCACAGCTCGTCGGCGCAACTGGAGCCATCGTTCGAGCCCCAGCAACTCAGAACCGAGATCTCTACTGGGCCCTGCGCGGCGGTGGCAACAACATCGGCCTCGTCGTGAGCTGCAATCTCCGAACCATCTCGCTCCCAGGAGGCCGGTTTTTGGGGCAGGTTCAAGGACATACATGGAAGAGAAAATTTCACAAAAGCGGGAGAGGCCTCGGTCGTCAACTCCTCCCACGACGACAAGGCGGGCTTGTGGCACAGCTGGATATGCATGGTATTGTGCCTGTCCTGACGATCCAAGGGCGTCACCATCCCGCAGCTGAAGCAGATGCTGCAGAATGGTGGGAACGGCTCTGGGGCTGGATGCTGAGGAGGGTTCGTTCTACGTCGTACAACTGTCTGCCATGTAGTCCGACGAGAAAGATAGCGAAGCTGTATGCAGTTGGCTGTCCGGCTATTCTCGAGCAGACTTCCGACGAAGCCAGGAAACGAGGGCTGTGCAGCGATTTCGTGTACATGAACTACGCCAGTCAGTCAGTACCAGGACGTTATTAGCAGTTATGGCGAGGAAAACAAAGATCGTCTGAAGGTCATCACGAAGAAATATGACCCAAAAGGGGGTTCTTCCGGAAGTTACTGCCTGGGTACTCCAAGCTTGATCGAGCTCCCGTTCTGGACTCGAGATACTTTTCTTTCTAGAGCTTCAGGATTTACATTAGAAGACCAACAAGTACCAAAGTATGGAGTCTACTGGCGGATTCGTCCCAACGCAGTGTCTGAGCAGTGTCATTCGAGTTACACCCCTTGCAGCACGTATCGTTCTTGCTTCCCCCCTTCCTCTTTTCTTTTGTCATCATTACTTTACCGTCTTCGCATTTCTACATCTGTTCTAACACTCATTCTCACCAGCATCACGATCCCCCCAGCAACGATTCAGGTCTCGACATTCTCTCACGTAACCTCCGCCACAACCCTCACAATCCCATCATCAACACCTAACAACAGCCCTCCCGTCTCCCACATCCCCTTCCACCGGATGTCTTCACGCTCCTCAGCCGCAACAGAAATCTCACCGCACGCCGATCCTCGGCTGCCCGCCGAGGTTAGTAATACCTCGGTTTGCAGCGTGGGTCATGTCGAACAAAGATGGCCTTTCTCGAGCTTTTCAAGAAAATGTGTCAGCGCAGTGGACACCTGCACGGCTATTCCCGCAGCACTTGAAATCTTCTGCTGCAATTTGCATGGGATAGGTAGGGTGAAGAGAACTATCAATTATCAAAGTAGCGTGGCTTTGAATACGGTAGTGTAGATGCCTGCTATGAATCTACAACGAAAAGTCAAGGTTTATTGTTATTTTTCTTAAAAAAGGGTTATTTAGTAAAACACAAGGTGAGATACTGAACTCGAGGCAGTCGCAGATGCGGCATCAAGCCACCGCTCGTGGAATACATTCCAGAACGCCGTCCAGTCTTACTTGTGGAGAGTCCTATCGTGACGTCGTTGGACCCCTTGGATGATTCCTTCATCGCAACTCGCTTTGATCATCACTTGACCGGGCCGAAGATCAGAAGAGACCAAATGCAGAACAGACATTCCCAATCGATCATCCGCAGCTGAGACCATGTGTAACTCAAAACAGTCAGTGGCTGAACGACGCAAAAATTACAGAGCATGGAGTTTTAGTTTTTATGATCGGCATGTGCGCCAACGCAAACCCTCCTTTTCCCCTCGTGGCTGCAAGCCTCACCGTTGCACCGTCCCTACTTAGAGCCAGCTGTCAGACGCGCATTTGTCTGGTTCAGCGCGAAACAGCCGGGAAAGAAGAGGGAAAAAAAAATCGTATCGTCTGGAGACGCGCGTGATGCGCCTCAACCCCAGCCTCTACACCCTTTAACACCAGTGTTGGGTGGTACAGTCGGTCAGGTTGCGCGGGTCATGAGGCCAAGGATGGCTGGTTGTGGCTGCGCTGGCGGCAGGAGAGGAGCCCAAGGGGAGTCGAGGGACGAGCGGAGGAATGGGTGGAATGGCGGGGACAAATGAAAAATGACTCTCTCGCGTAGAATTGGACCTTTGCCCAAGGGTTAAAGGGTGGTGATTCGGCCAAGTGCCTGGTGACGCCATCTGGGCCCAGATTCCAGTGAGGACAAGGACAGTTCATTGTGCATGGAGGCGCAGGCTACGGGGAGCTTCCCACCCGTTTGGCAAATGGTTCTGAAGCTTGACTTCTGATGTTGGGGTTTACTTCAGTATGACGGTCGGCAAGGGGGTGTCGTATCGAAGAGGCAGATACAGGTCAAAAGAAGGCTCAATCCTCCTATCAGCTTTCTGTTGGGATATCAGCCGGGTCAATCGCTGTCTGCTACTCCCTTCTTCGAGCCTCGATCAAAGTTTTCCAGCAGCTTCCCCGGATCTACGCTGACGGCCGGCTAGGGGGTGGGAGCGGGAGAGACAGGAACCAGGAAAAATAAAGGGGGGGGCCAAAAGTAGAGGTGATCCCTGTCAAGTGCACCACCACTGGTCAGTGATCGTCGGTCTGTGGTGCCGAGCTGCCTGCCGAGCTCGATCTATTAGCATGCTTCCATTGCTTGCTTGCTTGCGCCCAGCTTGGTCTTTTGCGGTTCTAGACCCTCTCCGTGGTGGCGATCTACAAGCCGGACGAAAGACTCCATCACGTTGCGCAGCCAGACATCAGCTCCCGCGGTCTGGGCATCGCCGCGGCACAGCTGGACAGGGCAAGAAACGAGAGACGGGAAACAGGAAACGGCAAAGCGGGTTGACACAGCAAAAGACGTCGAAGACACGGCAGGCGGGCTTGGGTGGGACGGCGGCACGCTCGGGGGGCCCTCTGCGGCTCTTGGATCAGACTGAAATCATTGGGGTCTTCATTGGGGGGGAGGGGGTGGAAGGTTACTTCTCGGCGGCTCTGTTCATAGGACAACTACGACGAGGTGGGAGTTGGCTAGGCCGTGGACCCGTGGGCCTTTTGTCTTCTTGATTCTTGCTGAGGCAAACAAAAGGACGCACAAGCTTGGGCTGGGATATCGGTACTGAGAGCGTTTCTGCTCGCATTGACCTTCCCGCAGACGAGCAGGGTGACTGCTTCCACGGAGACGAGGTATGTTGTTTCCGATTTCTGAGCGGGAACGTGGAGCAGAAAAGAAGCATTAGGAGTCGAGTGAGGAGCGAAGGATTGGTCTGGACGGCAAAGGGTGTGGATGGGATCCTACCATACCTAATACCTACTGCTGTGGTAAGTAAGGGAAAGATGAGGTGAGGCGAAGCGAGGCGATGGAGGAGGGACTTACGGGCGAATAGGGAGACGAGGAAACTGAAGCTCTGTCAATGCTAACCGAGGTGCAGTTGGTTTCAAACAAGTCACGGATACTTGGGATTGCTGCGACGTGGTGGTTCATGTTCGAGTATCTGCTGCTTTGATCGGCAAGGTTCAGCTGATAAGGTATTCTCCGACCGTGCAGAGACAATCTCGAATCTCTCTCTCTCACAATTAGCCTGCCTTATCTTATTGTTCCGTTGTTGAGGGAGAGACGGCGAACGGACACCGGGAACACCGGACTACGCCCTTTTCCTGTCGCTGTTAGCTTTTAAGGTAGCTCTGTGGTTCTTGATCTGGCCAACGAATTAGACACAGACAAGGCAACCATTCGATATCGGACAACACATCAGATTTCTCAGGCTGCAGCGGAGTGTTTTATTTTTCTCCCTCAGCAGGACAGGGCAAAGCCGAGGTGCAGGTACGTAAAGTAAAGCTGCAGCAATTGGGAGACAGAGAAAAACCAGGAGACGAAAAGATACGTACTCCCTTACGTCAGGGACGTCAGGGGCCTCCTCGCCCAGTCAGGGAAAAAGGGGACCTGCGTCACAGCGACATACCAGCCCACTGCCCAGAGGAAACACCACCTCACCAAGATAATTACCTTACTTCAAGGTGGGAGGTCCCACTCCATCCTATTTTGTACGTAGAGGTACTTCGAGAAAGATATCTAGTATAGCCTAAGAGCCTAATTATCCAGGGCACCTGAAGCTTGCAAGGTACTGCAAAGTACCCACCTCAGTACCTAAGGTAGGCACGTCTCCCGGGGGGGGGGGAAGGGGGGCTTGCCGCATGAGAAACGCGACACACTTTCGAACCCTCTTCGAAGGCTTCAATGCAACCTTTCCCTTTTTTTTTTGTTTCCATCTTCCTCTCCCTATCTTTCCGTGCTGCGTATCTAACATCTACAGCGAAATCTCACACCTATTGCCACGCCCTTTCGACGATATCACCATTGTCGGACCCCCCTTTTGCCCGGCTTGTTCTGACATAATCCCGAGGTAGAAACAAGACGCCGGGAACCCCTCCAGATCGCGCCCGATACACAGATACACACACAGCTCACACCAGAGCAGCGACGAGGAAAGCACAAGAAAAAAGATTTATAGAAAAATTAAAGGTTTAGGGTCTACGCAAGGGAGAAGAACAGCTCAGTCTAGCTAAGCTTCTCGTCGCATCATCCATATCATCAACGTCCACCACCCACTTTCACCCACTGCTAACTATCCGCTTCCGCTTCCGCTCCCGCAGTCGTCTATCCTGCCCGTCCCCTTAAGCACGACCGAGAAATCGAGACAGCATCTCCGATTCCCCAGCTGAAACGAGTGAAACCCTCCGGCGAAAGAGGAGGAAGTGCGACAAACACGCACACTTCATCCCTCCCGAAGTTTTCGCCCGTACTCGACTTTTCAATTCGATCATCGCCAATTGGCACTTTTTCCTGTTTTGACAACCTCAATTCCCCCCACGACAGCCACAATGGCTCTCCTCGACGCAACAGCGCCGCCGGCGGGGGGGCCTACGCTATTTGGCTTGTCCATGAAGCAGGTCTCCCTCATCACGGTATGCGATCAATCACTCTCCTGCTGCTCGCTGCCTTGCCGATTGCGACTGCGAAACGCAAGCTATAGATGACAGACTACTGATCATGGCTTCCTTCGCAGCTGACCTTCCAAAACTCGGCACTGATCTTGGTGAGTCCTTCCTATCACAGATGCCACCACTCAAGACTTCACAAGCTGATCCAGCATGGCAGATCATGCACTACTCTCGAATTATGCCCCCCGTAGGCGACCACCGATACTTCACATCCACCGCCGTCTTCCTCAACGAGGTTATCAAGCTGTCCATCTGCTTGACCTGCTCAATCGCCGAAGTCTCGCGTACCCTGGCCCCCTCGACCCCCGCCACCGTCATATTCGAACAAATCTACAACCAAGTCTTCTCAGGCGACGGCTGGAAGCTCGCCATCCCCGCCACCCTATACACACTCCAGAACACATTACAATACGTCGCTGTTGGTAACCTCGATGCCGTACACTTCCAGATTCTGTATCAGTTGAAGGTATGCAGATCTTCTGCCACCCCAAACGTCATGACTCTGGCAAGCTAACCCACTGGCCCACAGATCCTCACCACAGCAGTCTTTTCCGTGACCATGCTCCGCCGCGCTCTCGGTACGAAGCGCTGGATCTCGCTCATCATCCTGACCCTCGGCGTCTCCATCGTCTCCATGCCCCAGCCTTCTTCCGGGGGCCACACCGAATCCGCTGCTGGAGGGAACATCTTGCTCCACGACACGACCGACCATTTCTTCCCCCGCTCCGTCCACGAGCTCGGCCAGGCCGCAGAAGGCGCCGCTGAAGTTGCTCGGGAGCTGACCAAGCGCGCCGCCGATGGCCTCGCTGGCGTCGGCGAGCATGTCGTCGGAAGCGTCATCGCGAAACGCTCCGCTTCGTACCAGGGTATCCAAGAAGATCAGGACCCGTCTCCCTTGATGAACTATTCGATTGGACTATCCGCCGTCCTTGTCGCTGCTGTCGCTTCTGGACTGGCCGGGGTTTACTTCGAGAAGATGCTGAAGGACTCTGCCACCCCTGCGTCGGTCTGGACTCGCAATATCCAGCTGTCCTTTTACTCGCTCTTCCCCGCCCTTGCCGGTGTCATCTTCAAGGATGGCGAGGACATTGCCCGCCATGGCTTCTTCGAGGGTTACAACTCGATTGTCTGGACCGCCATTGTCTTCCAGGCTGTCGGTGGCGTGCTGGCTTCGCTCTGCATCAACTACGCAGATAACATTGCAAAGAACTTTGCGGCGAGCATCAGTATCGTCATTAGCTTTCTGTTCAGTGTTTGGTTTTTCAACTTCGAAGTCAACTTCACCGTAAGTCACTCCTTCGCCTATGCCTACTAAGACCACCACCACCTGCAACCCTTTCAAAAGCCTGAAGCTCATTTTAACTTGTCCAGTTCCTTGCCGGTACCGCTTTGGTCCTGGCCTCAACCTACTTGTACAGCATTCCCGACCGCAAGGGCCGCCCGCCACCAATCACCATCGCGAGCTACGAGAAGCCCATAGTCGACCCAGCTTATACGCCCCAGATCACCGACGATGCCAAGCTGAACATCGACCCTCTGGAGTCCGTCCGCAACATGGGCCTCTCGACGTCTAGGCCATCGTCGCCCATGCTGCACCATCACCGCGCCCAATCGGCCAGGGGGAAGAACCGCGACGATTAATGTGGGTGTCGTTCGTCGCTCGTGATTACCAAGCTTTGTTTTTACGGATGGCACGCGCGCTGGAGTCGAGTGTGGACGGGAACGGAGGAGGGAAGGCAACACAAAATGGGTTGGATAATAAAAGGCTCGGGAAAGGTGGTTTTTGTTTCTGCGTTCCAGGGATTCCGGAATATTTTGGCCACCGGGTTCCTGGATATAGAGTCCGGCTTGCACTCGCACACACTCCCAACACTACACCATACCCATATCACCACAGTATCATCAACAGCGAAACTCGGCCGAGCCGCAAGGAAGAGGCACAGGTGCATGTATATCGGGGACTCCACTACTAGGGAATTGGGCCCAGCGGGATGAAGAATTTGTTTCTATCGAAAGAGTTTTGGAGCTGCGAGAGCCCAAGATGTGTGGGTATACAGCGCTAGTCGCTCGGCGAATACACTGATGCCATTTATTTTTTGCGCGCTGGTCCCGAGTTTGCTATATCAAATGCCATGACTGCCTGTTGTTGAAGGTACCTGGAGTGCTCAGACACTGCTCTCAAAAACTTGCATCGCTTTTGAGAAATAAGGTCACGCGGAGGTACGGTACGCGAGCACCTCTCTCTACATGGGTGCTCCCATCGACCTCAGTCAACGCTTGTCGAATCTGATGGGAGATGGGCATGAGCCGTGGCGCGACCGTCGGCGATGGGGCTAGATGTCGATGGGAAGATCTCGCCTTCCCATCCCTATGGGCCAACGGTCCAGGATTTGTGTTTGAGACTCACGATAGGATTCTCTAGTGGTGAAGAAGGAACTTGAGTCGAGAAGCATTATATAAAGCCTGTATTTTTAGAGTACTATGGCGAGGGATAGTTTCTTTGGTTACTACAGCTATCTATTATTAAGTAAAACTATAAATAATACTATAAAGAAGGGAAACTTATAGGTATTTACTAAACTTAAGTAGTACTAAGATATATTAATAGAAGCTATTACTATTTAATATAACTTAACTTATAAACTATAAAGAGCTAGGCCTAGGCTTATTTAGTCTAAAGAGTATATAAAATACTATTTATTTAGAATTAAGAAGGGAAAAGGGAAGTTTTCTATAATAAATAAAAAGTCTATATATAAGGAGCCTAGTAGGAGTCTACTAAGTAAGTACTAAGTAAGGACTAGGTAAGTAAGTATAAGTAAAGCCTAGGCTAATATTATTTAAGTATAATTTATAATATTACCCCCCTCCCCCCCCCTCCTATTCTAGGGGGGGTAATAACTAGGTTACTATTATTTAATATAATATCCTTATACCTCTCCTTAAATTACTCTAGAGCTACTATTTCTACTACTACAACTACTAATTTCTATATTAGGTCTATATACTTAACTTACTTTATAAAGGCCTCCCTCTATTACTCTCTACCTACTTAATAGGACCTTATTATTAACATATCCTTAACTTCCTATTTAGTCTTATTATTATTATTTATAATAG